>VDFB02202086.1:0-67546 GCA_007258455.2 Sequoia sempervirens | reverse complement strand
ATAGTTGTAGGTATGTCATATTTTCCATCTTAATTTGATATTGGAAAAATTCTTCAAACACTAATTGAATTAATAAACGATGAAACAATCAATGATGATGCAATTTTAAATATAAATTTAGATGTTACAATAATTGATCAACCTATTGAAAAGACAATAAATATACCAAATTATGAAGATAAAAAAAATTTGTGTAATGAATAAAATTTATGTAACATGAAGAGAATCTATCATTAACATGCATGTGCAGGAAAAAAGCGAACTAGGAAAATAAAAAATGACGCTAACAATGAATTGTGTTAGAGTTAGGTAGAGTGTGAAGGACATTTGGTGGGGTAAAAGTTCTTAGTGATTTCTTAGCCATATTTCATAAAGAATAATTTCCTCCCTTTTGATATTGCTAGTATGATTGAGCTTCATTAGTGTTTCATCCAACTCATTCTATTCTTCTATATGAAAATCATAAGTATTTGTAGACACCTAAAAATTTCTAACATGTTCTTCTAATTCGTAATTTTTAGTCATTATCACTCATCACCCCCTTTCATTGCTATTAATTAAATAATTTCCAATTATTTGATTAAATTATCTCATTTTCCTCTACTAACTAAATAAATTTTTAGTTATTTAATTATTTCATCATTTTCCCTCCATTGCCTTTAAGTAAATAATTTTAATTATTTCATTAATTAAATTCTTTTCACTCATCCACTTTCATCAAATAATATTCCTCTTATCCACATAATTAAATAATTTTAAATTATTTAATTAAATCTTACATCTTCTTGTCCACATAATTAAATATATTTTAATTATTTAATTAAATATCATGCATTATTTCTTATCTTCATAGTTAAACAATTTCTTAATTATTTAATTGGCTTATTATTCCTCCAAGATTAAATAAATTATTTAATTTATTTAGTTGTGCATTACTTCAAAAAAAATAAAAAAAATTATTTTATTTATTTCTCAATAAAAGCATGGCCTAGCTTTATTCTTCTAAAACCTAAATTTAGAAACTAAACTAAATTTAAGAATCTTTCCTAAAAATAGTGAGTGGTATTTGATCCAGACGATTAAGAGAGCTAAAAAAGGGAAATCAAATTCATTTGTGTCGTGATTTTTTTTTCGGCTGCTCATAGCCAAAAGCCCTTCTCTTACGTGCTCACATTCTGGGAGGAGACAATCTTGCAATTTTTTCATTAATTTGTTGCTATTCCATCACCAGGATGCTGCCACATTGATGGGGAGGTCAAAGAGGTAAGGATTGTTTGTTTTTTGTTGTGAATTTGTTAGTTTTATGTTTTTTTATATTCATTTGTTCAATTTGTAGGAAATGATAATGATCCTAGAAACCCTCTTCAAAACCCTCCTGAAAATACTAAACAATCAGAGCAACAACAACATGAACAAAATCCTCAAGTTCAACAACCACAACAATAATCTTCTCCACCAATCCCTCAACATGCTCCTAGCACTCAGCAAAATTTAATGGGTGAAATTGAAAATAATAAAGAACAAATTGAGGATTTAATCACGAGGTTGAACGATCTAGCAGGTTCAACCATGGAAATAAATACACTTGCAAATTCACTTAAAGAAATGTTAAAACATGTAAGATGCAATCAACAAAGAATTAAATGGTTGGAAAGATACGAGGTAGGAGGCTAGGAATTTTTACTAGGATAAATTATCATATAAAGATGCAAAAGATCTAAAAATTACAAAATTAGATTTGTGCTCATTATCCACCAAGCCACGCACAAATCAAAATATTAGCCTCAATGCAAAGAGGTTTCCTATCCATTGGTGCCATGACCAATATATTAGGAACATTTTTTGGCATAGGTGGTATATGGTTTATGATTACCCACCATGCAACAATTGCGAAGTCCCACAATATCTCCTGAGGAAACTATACTATGAGTTCATCCTGAAGAAAATCCCAAATTATTTTGATATGAGGGACTTCTAGGGGAGAGGTGGGGGGTTAGCTCAAGATAGACCCGATGCACAACAGGATCCTAGGTGGCAAGCGAGATGACCTCTCACTAGGCCAGCTCATGAGCACATTGTTATCCCTTCCATCACGAAGGAGAGTGCTGAGGTAGACACTTTGCAGGACATCAACTCTTTGAACCAAAGTGTCATCTAGCATGCCAACCCTATACTACAATGCCATCCAAAGGAGTCTTCGAGTGGTGGGCTTCGATCCCATTTGTGTCAGGCTTGCGGGGTGACTTGTTCATATGACCCCACCGACACTTAGCATGCTACTACGTAGGATACATCTATAGCTATGAAGATGGCAAGGACATCTGACATTTTGAATGAGGCTTATGGCATTGATACTTAGGTAAATGTTAGAATTTTCATTGAATTTAATTTATTAAATTTAAATTTTGAAATGCAGGATTAACTAATTTAGTTTTATGATTTTAATAAAATTCTAAGGTCACAGTGTTCATGTTGGATATACCGGCCCTACACCTGCTTATTACTCCACTGCATCTACCGTTGAGGTATGAAACTAGTAAACAATTATAAATTTTATTGCATGTTAATAGCATTGTTATATGAATGGTATTATAATATCTGATTTTGGGTGTTGAATAGGCTAATATTGGAGGTTTTGTGGGAACACCCCCTAGTGCTAGTGGAGTTAGACAAACCTTCATGCAGGTAATAGAATAAAGAGTTTAACTAATGAATTGTACTTAATAGATTTGTGTAGCGTATATTCATATCATTGATTACATTTCATTGCACATCTTTCAAACTCAAAGAATTACTTCACATTCCATAACTGATAACTTAGAGATGTTGATAGATGACAAAATTTCAAAGTTACAATATAGATTTTTAGAAAGTCATCATAAGCAGTGATGCAATTACTTCACATAGCATAAGTAATAACTAGGAGCAGTTGTCAATTGCATTTTCTTGTCACGACATTCCATGAGACCACTTTTTATTGAGGCATCTTTTCAAACAGTTCACTGCCTTGTCTATGCTCTGGATGCTTGGAAGAAATATATGAAAGAATAATAGTAAGCAATAGCATAGACAAGGCAATGAGTTGTTTGAGAAGATTCCTCAAAGAAATGTAGTCTCATGGTGATGTCCATCACCCTGAGACCCAATTTCTTTGAGGTATTTTTTCAAACAGCTCACCACCTTTTCTATGCTACTACATTTTCCATACATGTCTACCAAAGTATTTTATCAAACAGTTCACTTCCTTGCTACTATGGCTAAAATCCTAAAAAAAGGTGTTTTCCAACAAACTATGGGTTCTTGGAAAAAAATCTATCAAAGTATAATAGTAAGCAATAGCATAGACAAGGTAGTGAGTAGTTTTAAAAAATGCCTCAAAGAAATATGGTCTCATGGTAATGGAATGCCATTCCATCACCATGAGACCACATTTCTTAGAGGAATTTTTTCAAAGAGCTCACTGCATTTTCTATGCTACCACATTTTCCATACATGTCTACCAAAGCATTTTATCAAACTACTTGAACTTCCTTACAAGTGGCTAAAAGTCCCAAAATGGTGCTTTCTAACAAACTATGGATGCTTGAAAAATCTATCAAAGAGCACAGAGTATAAGAGCAGTATAAGGCGTTGAGTAGTTTGAAATCGCTGAAGGTCAGGGAAATTCTCATGGTGATGGAATGCCATTCCATCACCATGAGACCACATTTCCTTGAGGCGTTGAAAACATCTCACCGCCTTTCTATGCTACCACATTTTCCACACACCACCAAAGCATCACCAATCCACCAAGCTCCTCATCGCCATGGCCAGTGCCCAAATTCAGGCGCTTCCAAAACAAACCACTTGGATGCCCTAATCTCATCAAAATAATAATAGAAAGCAAATAACATAGAAAAGCAAAGGAGGTGAAAAATTCCTTGAAGAAATGTGGTCTCATGGTAATGGAATTCCATTCCATCACCATGAGACCACATTTCTTTGAGGGACTTTTTCAAATAGCTTACCGTCTTTTCTATGCTACCAAATTTTCCATACATGTCTACCAAAGCATTTTATCAAACTACTTGAACTTCCTTGCTGCTATGGATAAAATCCTAAAAAAGGGGCTATCCAACAAACTATGGATGCTGGAAAAAATATATCAAAGAATAATAGTAAGCAATAGCATAGACAAGGCAATGAGTAGTTTGAAAAAAATCCTCAAAGAAATGTGGTCTCATGGTGATGGAATGTCATTCCATCACCACAAGACCACATTTCTTTGAGGCATTTTTCCAAACAACTTGCCGCCTTTTCTATGCTACCACATTTTACATACATGTCTACCAAAGCATTTTATCAAACTACTCACTTCCTTGCTGCTATGGCTAAAATCCTAAAATAGGTGTTTTCCAACAAACTATGGATGCTTGGAAAAGATCTATCAAATCATAATAGTAAGCAATATCATAGTCAAGGTAGTGAGTAGTTTGAAAAAATTCCTTGAAGAAATGCGGTCTCATGGTGATGGAATGCCATGACACATTTGTTTGTAATGGCATTCCATCACCATAAGACCCCATTTCTTTGAGGCATTTTTTCAAACTACTCACTGCCTTTTGTATGCTACCACAATTATTGTACATGTCTTCCAAAGCATTTTATCAAATGGTTCATCGCCTTGCTACTATGGATAAAAGCCTAAAAATAGGTGCTTTCGAACAAGCTATTGATAGGGAAAATAGTATGCATGATAGTCAAAAATATATAGTTTAATAAGTACTCAAAATTTTGTTCATTATCTCATACATTATAAGCCATGACGTGCATCACTATTGTAGTTTTCATGATTGAATAATTTGTTTTTTTATTTTCAGATGTTGGAAGTGGATACACCTCCAAATGTTCATAGGGAAATGGAGCTTGGTGTTTCGTTTGCTATAGACTCCTCGATGCCCCTCACAGATGTATGATGCAGATTACTAAATTTCAATTTGCATTTGTTGTTATAGTTGTTAGTTAGTGAAAAATCAAACCATTATTGATTCATAGTTTAAATTCTCTTTGGATGGTTTTTATAGGGCTTCAGTATGCCTCAACATGGGCTTTTGAATATTTCCCTCATGGAGAGTGATCATCAGATGGCGGTAAGTGATTGTTTTGTTAAATTCATCATATTTTATAATTTAATTTCTATATATTAATGTCTTTAATTGTTATTGTAACAGATAAGCCTTGAACAAGAACTAAACCCTAGGAGGAGCAACAAGAGCACTCCTCAACATCAAAATAAATGAGTGATAGACCTATCACCATCTAATCACCAAGAAAAGGGAAAGATTTTATTTTGAGAGCATGGAGAGCAATGAATTTTGATTCTAGAGCCCTTTGTTGTATGACTATATGACATTTTTGTACATATTTTGTATTGCATATATTTGACATTGTATGCCTATATGGAATTATTGTAAGCCTATATGACTATTTTGTATATATTTTTTACTTATATTGACATATATTGATGTATGCCTACATGGCTATTTGGTTAATACAAATCTTTTTAATCGATGGTGTCCATATTTGCATTATAAATCCACGTTTCAATAGATATGAGTTATGAAGAGGGTGTTAACCCGAGACACATAAAACCACACTCAAAACCAGAGAATATTATTATTATTCATAAAATGAAAGCTTACATGCAGAGGATCTCAAATCCTTGAGTTCTGTAATACATGCAAGTTGCAGAAACTACAAAAATTCCCCTTTTCACAGTATGCGATCTTTTCCCCAAAAGGTTACCCAAAAATCTAAAACTAGCCCATAAATAGCCCCTATTCGGTTTGGAGCCAAAAAACAACATTTGAATTATGAGTTTTGGTAGTTTGGTACCGAAAATTACAATTTTAAATTCAAAAATTGAGTCCCAATTCGAAAATTGGCAATTTTCCAAAAATTGACCAACTTTTGGAAGCCATAACTTTTGATCCGAGACTCCATTTTTCGAACCATTTGAACTGTTGGAAATTTCTTGAAGTGAAGAATGCACTTAGAATCCGCTCTAACAATTCCAATGATTTTTGGACATGTACGGGACCGTTTAGTGCCTCAAACTAGATGCAGAAGGTTTTTTAGGGCAAAAAGAAGAAACTAAAACTTGAATAACTTTCAAACCGGGAATGATCTTGACTTGATTCTTTTTCCAAAGTGCTTATTTTTATGTCCTAAAGCTTCCCTTAAATTTATGCCTCCTCATGCCTTCAAATTCAAAACTGCTAAAATTAGAAATTGAGCAGAAAGGGCATAAATGCAATTCTGAAAGTTGGGAACTCTTATTCAACGAAAAGGGTATCAAGAAATGCAAAAACATCTTCAAAAATCTAACAAAAGGAAACATAAAGGAAAACATATTTTGGGTGATGTAGGATTACCCTTGCACCACTGGATGTTCCTGCATCAAACACCCAGGGTAATTTGAGAAGTGACCCCATCACATCTCAGATGGTTGAGGAAAACCCAAATGGTCAACCTTTGACTTAGATAGCTAGGATGAATCTTCCCCAAGTCTTTCTCTCCACTTCACCAGATATTCTTCATATTGTCTGTTTCTGGTACTCCTTCCCACACGGCTATCTAGGATTGCTTCAATCTCCTCCTTCTCTGAAGGAGGTGTTGGAATGCCACATTGTTCCATTGTTGGTACTTCTTTTATGCCACCTTCATGATACTCTATCAAATCTGAAATGTTGAACATAGGGGAAATGTTGACTCCATAAGCAACTCTACCTCATATGCGTTCCCTGAATCATGCCTCTTCAAAATATTATAGGGACCAAACTTCTTCATATTCAATTTGTTATAGGTTCCCACTAGAAACCTTTCTTTCCTCAAGTGGACCATCACTTCATCACCAATTTGAAACTCCTTATTCATCCTCTTTTGATCTTCCTTAGCCTTATACTAAATATTCATTTTGTTAATATGTTCTCTTACCTTCTCATGTATATTCTTGATGTGCTATGCAAAGTATTTGGCTTTGACACTTGTCTTCTTCTCTTGGTCCATCTTTCTCAGTTCTGGAGTAGTTCTGGGACTGCCTCCATAACAATTTGGAATGGTTATCTTCCTATGCTCTGATTGATAGAATTGTTGTAAGAAAATTCTTCCTAGGGTAAGATCAAGTCCCATCCCTTGGGTTTATCTCCTACCAAGCATCTTAGTGGGTTTCCTAGACTTCTGTTCACAACCTCAGTCTTCCCATCAGTCTGTGGATGGTGTGAAAAATTGAACTTCAACTCCGTCTTCAAATTCTTCCACAAGGTCCTCCAAAAGTATCCAACAAATTTGGTGTCTCGACCTGAGACTATACTCTTTAGCAGACCATGTAGTCTCACCACCTCTCTGAAGAACAAGTCAGTAATGTGGATTGCATCATGGGTCTTCTAGCATGGGATGAAATGTGCCATCTTCGAAAACCTGTCAACTACCACAAATACTGAATCGTTCCCTCTTTGTGTCCTTGGAAAACTAAGAACAAAGTACATACTTATATCCTCCCATGACCTCTATGGTACATGTAAGGGCTGATACAACCCTATATTCTCTCACTCCTTTAGCCATCTGACATACTCTACAACTTTGCACAAACTTCTTCACATCCTGTGATAACTGAGGCAAATAATAATGCTCACTGATAATGGCAATGGTCTTATCCCGACCAAAATGTCCTGCCATTCCTCCACTGTGCTTCTCATTTATCAAGTTCTTCCTTGTGGAACTTCTTAGAATACACAATTGACTTCCCTTAAACAACATGCCATCCTGGATTATGAAATCCAACCACTTTGTCCTGTCAACTATAACAGGCTCCTTGTAAGCTTTCCAAGCCTCTGCAAAATTAGGATCTTCAGGGTATAATGTCTTGAATTCATTGAAGCCAACCACTTCAATCTACATCTCTATCAACAATGTCTAGCTTCTACTTAAGGCATCAACAACCCTATTTGACCTCCCACTCCTATGTTTTAAAACAAAGGTATAACTCTACAAAAATTCTAACCATTTCATATGCCTCTGATTTAATTTTCCTTAACTATTCAAGTACTGTAATGCTTGATGATCAATATACAAAACAAATTCCTTTAGCAATAGATAATGCCTCCATTTCTTTAATGCTTGAACTATTGCATAAAATTCCTGATCATATATAGAGTACTTTCTATTTGCATCATTTAACTTTTCACTGAAGTAGGAAATGGGCTTACCTTCTTAGCTTAACACTACTTCAATGGCACAACCATTAGCATCACAATCCACCTAAAATACCTTATTGCAATCTAGGAGGGCTAGAACAAGTTGTTCTATCACCTTCTGCTTCAGCAGATCAAAACTTTCTATTTCCCCTGTGCTCCATTTGAACTCCTTTTTATCCCCTCTTATTGTTTCAGTCAAGGGTGCACAAATACTACTAAAGTTTCTAATGAACTTTCTGTAAAAGCTGGCCAAACCATGGAAAGATCTCACCTCAATAGTAGTTCTTGGGGTAGGCCATTCTAGAATAGCCTTCACCTTCTCTAGGTCCATCTTGAGACCTTCCGCTAAGACAACAAACCCCAAGTACACTAACTCCTTCACAAAACTACACTTCTTCAGATTAATCAACAATTTCTCTTCTCTCAACTTCTCAAAGACTCTATGAATATGTATTAAATGTTCATCCAGTGACTTAATGAATATCAAAATATCATCTAAATACATAATAAAAAACTCCCCAGAAACTCTTTTAGTACCTCATTCATGAGCAACATGAATGTGCTCGGTGCATTGGTTAGTCCAAAAGGCATGACTAACCACTCGTACAGGCCCTCTTTGGTATTGAAGGTGGTCTTCCATTCATTTCCCTCTCAAATCTAGATCTAGTGATATCCACTCTTCAAATTGACCTTTGTGAAGTACTGAGCCCCACTCAAATAGTCCATCAGGTCATCCATCCTTGGAAGGGGAAATCTATACTTGATTGTTATCTTGTTTATGGCCCAGGAGTCTATACACATCCTCCACTCTCCATCCTTGTTTGGTTCTAGTACTACAGGTACTACACATGGACTCAGACTCTCGGATCAAACCCTTTCTCAACAACTCCTGAACTTGTTTGTTCAACTCCTCATTTTCTGCAAGAGTCATTCTGTGAGCTTCCTTATTTGGAAAACTGGCTCCAAGGATCAATTCAATCTAATGAATAATCTTCCTCGCTAGTGGTAAACCCTCAGGAACATTATCAGAAACAATATCCTGAAACTCATTCAATAATCCATAAACTTCTTGTAACGCCAAGAAAGTGCACAAGACAACAAAGAAGATTAGAAGCAAACATACAATACTAAAATATAAGATGCAAATCTAAATATTAAGCAACAAAGAACAAAGGAAAGTAAAACGTAAACAAACTGAAACAATCTCACCAATTTCAAATGTATTTCCATGATTCATCTCGATTGCCCTTCTCCATTTTGCTTGTGTAGTATAATTGCCCTCAGATTTCTTGTAATTCGTGCAAATATAGCCTAAGATAATGATTAGCAAAATATCGAAGATTCAAGACAAAGTGCTCTCAAAATTCATAAGAATTCACGAGAGAGATTGGAATGAAGAATGACAAATCAATTTATAGAAAATTGATTATTCGAACGACAGGCCAGGATTGAAAGATTAACGAACGGTTGAGATCGACTAATTAGACATTCATTCTGATAACTGTCAGTAGTGACATGAGTGATACAAATTAGAAATAGAATTAAATATTAAATGAATGATTTAATCTTCAGTTCGGTATTCGAAAACAAAAGAAATATCTTTGCATGACAAAGATAAAGATTGATTAAATCAACTCTTGTTCAAATGCATGCACAACATTTAATTAATTAAATAAGAATATTTAATTAATCTGCATGTACACACAATTGAGTTAGAACTGGACGATTTGAATGATTTGACGAAGAGATTACTCGAAGACGCCACTTAGACATCAAATCAATAGTTAACTGAACGATTAAAATAGATGTCGAGTCAAGTAAAAGTGAATACTTAGATAACTCACATAATTATCTAAAATATAGAGGAATGCGTTAAAATAGAATTAATGAGTTAAATAATTCATTTAATTCAAGATCCGATATTTGAAAAATAATTAAATAAATAATATTTATTTAATTAAATGATGAAGGGATTTTAAATGAATAATTAATGAATTAATGAATTTATTTAATTATAGTTGAAATATGATACAGAGTAAATTAAATAATGATCTATTTAATTTAACAAGAAGAATAAGGTTAATTAGTAACATAATTAAATAAAAGCGTTTATTTAATTAATCGGATAGAATAAAGAAAAGTGTGAATTAATTAAAATAATTAAGATTATTTAATTAATAGAAGAATTAATAGAAGATGAATTAATTAAATAATTGACATTATTTAATCATGACCGTGAAGAATACAAATTATGAAGAATATGGAAGTTGCAGGCTTAAAACCAGATTTCGGTGTCTACATTTGCCCCTCTTTGATACAATGTCATTTTAGTGTTGTGTCAAAGAAAATCGATAAGAAATATGGCCCAGTCATGCCCCAGTGTAAAACAGGTGAAGGTATGCCCCCTCGGGAGGATAGGCGGGTTCAAAGAACATGAGTGTGCTCTCGAAATTGATGAGAGAACTAGAAGATGAAAGAAAAAAAGGATAGAGGAAAATAGATAAGGGTGGTGAAAATGTAGAAAAGAAAAAAATGTTAGTGTGAAAAGAAAGATCGAGAAAGAACGAAAGACAGGAGATAGATGTTAGTATTAGCAATCTTCAATATTTTGCTGTATCACAAAAGGTATTGCACTTTATCATCATTGGGCGGGACTAATACAAATGGAGAAAAACACCATGATATGACATAAATCAAGGTGTGCAAGGTCACCCACTTGCTAATAATAGACAGTCACAGACAAGGATTGTCATTAACTCATACTAAGGGCACAAGTTGCCCCAGTCTTTTTGTCAGGACAAACCATAAACAGCAAACAAAGTAAAAGACAGGTCATGAGACGTCATTGCTCCTCTAAATCCTTCATGGGACATCCTTGAGGAAACTAGTAACATGACTTAAAATCAAATTTAAAAGACAATTGACAAACAACAGTCAAAGAAAATAGAATTCTGATACATCGTTGCTTCTCTAAATCCTTCATGGGACATCCTTGAGAAAGCTAGTAACATGAATCCCAGTCATCAATTCAAGATAAATGATAAGATAAATAAGCCATAGAGTCAAAAAGCCATTAAAATATTTGCCAAAACTTGATTGTGTTTGTTTGATTTGTTTGATTGATAAAAGAATTGATTAATAGAGCCTGATGTCAGGAGATACACATATCGGATAAGACTGTGAGTCTGGTTTCGATGTTATGACTATCTATATAAGGCATGTCAAAGCCTAGTTTCAGAAAGACATGTATTGTATAAGACGTTGAGTCAGATGCCGTTGATGTGATAACCTGTGTAAGGCTATATTTGATTGTTTGACCTTGTCGATTATGCAGGAAGGACTCATCCTGAATAAGACATAGGTTGTTTTGCTGATATCAGTATTCAGGAAGGACCCATCTTGAATAAGATACAGATTGATTGCCATGATGATGTTTGTTTCCAGGAAGGACACATCCTGTAGCAGACATTAGTTGATCTGTTTTGGTTGTTTTGTTTGGCAAGGTGTTTGATTTGACTTAGAGACATTGCTGACTTGTTCACCAGATTAATGCATGACTTGAGACGATGCATTTACAATTGACTGTGTGTAGCAACAAACCCTAAAGGACTGACCTAGTATGGCCTCGGGGGCTCATCGATTGATGGCCTTGCCTACGTTATACACGCAGAGACCTTGTAGTTCAACTTGACTTGATCGACAAGACTGACTCACAAATAGAAGACGCAAAGAAAGTGAATGTGACGAACCCTAATGGACCGACCTAGTGCGCCTTTGGAAGCCATCGATTGATGGCCTGCTTATACACGAGACTCGTAGTTCAACACAACCAATGACCTTGTCATATAGACATATGGATTGACTCAGGACTTTATACAAACAAACCTAAATGGACTGACCTTATTCCTCGGGGGCACATCGGCAGATGGCCTTGCCTACGTCCAGTCGCAGAGGCAACGTAGTTCAACAAACGACAAAGACTGACAAGTGCGACTGACTCTGACTCTGTTTTTGGATTTTCGAAATGTTTTCAATTTTTATTTTTATTTTTGTCTTTTTGAAGTTTTATGATGTTTTTGTGTTTTCTCAGGTCATTTTGCGATGTTCGTGGATTTTTTTGTGGTTTTAAGTCTTCAACACAGCCAATGTAAAAACCAATATGACACATGTCAAGTGTTTGCCCCTAGTCGAGTATAAGACCAATTGATTATGAATAGGGTAAAATGGAGGATATGAAATGCACTCGATGTCAATCGTTTCGAGTTATGGGAAAGACTACCACTTATTATGAATGGTTTATACGAGCGATGGATATGAACGATAAGGGATATGTACAAGGATAGTCAGTATGTACAGGGTCGTGGACTATGTACAATGATAGGGACTATGTACAAGGTAGATTAGAATAATAGTAGACAAAGGAGCAGAGTTGAGTACACATGGCGCCTGTTTGCCAAGTTTTCACCAGGGTACCTATCCAAAGCGCCACCGAAGTGGTTTTCACCATTGGACGAATGATTTGTCTTTACTATTTTCTATATTATCTAATAATTTTTTATTTTTTTTGGTGTTACCAAGACGCCTGTTTGCCAGGTTTTCACCTTGATAAAGATTTTTTTTTTTGTGATTTTGTGATTTTTTTGTATTTTTGCTAATTAAGACAAAGGATCGCAGAAGCTATGCGTAGAACCTCTTCAAATGTAGACTATTAATTAGTGAGGACAATGGTTCCCCTTCAGAAGTAGAGAGTTGGTACGCTCCTGATCCAAAAGCTTCTGTAACAATATAAGGTCCTAACCAATTAGGTTCAAACTTTCCTAGTTTGTCTCTTTCTGCTTGATTCTTTGGATTCTCCATTAAAACCAGGTCACCAATGTCAAAGTTTCTGTTCAAAACCTTCCTATTATAGCTACGACGAAGGTGATTCTGATATGCTTGGAGATGGTCTAGTGCCTTCTGTCTTCGCTCATCTAGGAATTCTAGCTCATAGAGTCTCGACACTCGGTACTCTTCATCATCAATGTGGCCTTTCAGGGATACCCTTAGGGAAGGAATCTCGACCTCAATAGGCAAAATGGCTTCAGACCCAAAAACAAGTGAATATGGGGTAGCACCAGTGGGAGTACAGATACTTGTGCGATAAGCCCATAAGGCAGGGTTAAGCTGTAAATGCCAGTCACAACCAGCATCATTGACAGTCTTCTTGAGGATTCTAATGATGGTCTTGTTAGATGCCTTTGCTTGGCCATTACCTTGTGGGTAGTATGGAGTGGAGAAGTGATGTTGGATATGAAATTCTTCACACAGGTGGCGGACTTCTTGGTTCTTAAATGGGTGGCCATTATCCATGATGATGGACTGAGGGACACCATACCGACAGATGATATAGTTCAAGATAAATCTATAAATTTGTGTGTCGGTAATGTATGTCATCGGAATGGCTTCAATCCACTTCGTAAAGTACTCAGTGGCAGTGATAATGAACTTGTGTCCGTTAGATGAGGTGGGGTGGATCTTACCTATGAGGTCGAGTCCCCATTGGGCAAAGGGCCATGGTGATGTGATAGGGCTGAGTTCTGTGTCAGCATGTATCAAGTTCCAAGCGAACTTGGCATTGGCGGCATTTCATAAAGACATATGAGTTCATAGTAGGCCGCAAGAATAACCCGCCTCATAATCTTTGGCTACAGAATTGGAATGGGGAACCACATACCCTCATGCACCCTATCAAGGTTGCTTGTGCTTCAACAGAATCAAGACATTCAAAGAGGGGTAAGGCATTATCTACAGCATCTATATAGGGTGTCTCCTAATTTACGGTAGCCTATTGACTATGAGGAATGTCCTACATTGGTTATTGGATAGGCCAATGGGTATGACTTCGGCATGAAGGTAATCATAGATTTCTTTGTACCATGGGGAATCGAGACCAACAATATCACACACCATTTCAGAATCTGGGATATCGTAGGCTGGGACCAATAGTTGTTCTACCAAGAACTCAAACTTAGGCACGTTGTTAGGAATGTCAAGAAGTGATGCAATTGTAGCCATAGCATCTGCTGCCCTGTTTAATACATGAGGTATTTGATGAAACTCAACTTTGTCAAAGTACTCTTTAAAGCTATCAGCCATGTGCTTGTATGGAGCAAGCTTCTCATCCTTAGTCCTTACAATCATCATTTAATCTGCCTAATTACTAAAGTTGAGAATCGCTTACATAATTTTGTAGGTTCCACCTTCCACTTGATTGCCATGCATAACCCTATCACTAGAGCTTCATATTCTACCATGTTGTTAGTGCATGGAAATGCAATCCTGAATGACTTAGGGATGGAATCACCTTGCGGTGTGATAAACAGTATACCAGCCCCTGAGCCATGATTTGTATGTGAGCCATCAAAGTACAGCTTCCATGTTATGTTTGTGTCAACTGTGAATATGAACTCATCAAGAAAGTCTGCAACTAATGGGTGATCTACCTGTATGGGTGCTGCCGCTTAACCCATCAACAAATGACCGCCCTTTAATAGCCTTCTTTTCTACATATCGATATCAAGTACCACTAAGTATCATAACGGCTTGGCCAATCGCCTGCTAATGTTGCTCAATAGAAGATATTTTAGAGGTCTATTTTGTAGCACCAGCATTGTTATCGTTGCATGTAGTGCCCTCAGTTTTGGGCAGCGTATACCATCAAGATAGGCACGCTCAATGTTACCATAGTTGAGCTCCTAACCTACCAAAGTCTCGACCGATATAATAAATCATTTTCATGACTCATCACATTCCGTAAAAGCAATGCCCGAGTGATGAATGGGTTGCCGTAATATAAAGAATCAATGGTCTTCCTTCAATAGGTGGCGTTAAGACAGGTGGTGTGAGTAAATACTCTTTAATCAGTTGAAAAGCCTCTCCACACCTAGCTGTCCATGCAAAGGGTACGCCTTTCTTAAGTAGATGTTGAAAAGGATGTGTCTTGTCTGCTAGCTGCACTATAAATCTTCTGATAGATTGCAACCATCCCTATAGTGTCCTTAGTTGACTAATATTAGTGGGTGGAGGCATGTCCATGATTGCTTTTACTTTAGTCAGATCCACTTCAATGCCTCGTTTAGAAATGATATAGCCTAACAGCCTTTTCCCGACATGACCTAAACACACATTTCTTTGGATTGAGTCTCACTTTATACGTTTCCAGCCTCTGAAATATCTTGTCTAAAACCTATAGATGTTCTGCCCTTATCTTGGATTTTACAATAAGGTCATCGACATAATCCTCCATACAAGTGTGTACTAGATCATGAAAGATAGTAGTCATGACACGTTGATAGGTTGCTCCTGCATTCTTGAGTCCGAAGGGCATAACATTCCAACAATACATTCCCCAAGGACAAGTGAAAGATGTCTTAGGTTGGTCTTCGCTGTACCGACCGTTATATTCTCAAAATCCATCCATATGGGACAACATCTCATATCCTCATTGCCATGTCAACTATCATGTCTATGTTAGGCAAAGGGAAGTCATCCTTAGGACAAGCTTTGCTGATATCTCTAAAATCAATGTAGATGTGGATGCCCCTAGTTGGTTTAGTGACTGGTACAAGATTGGAGATCCAATCGGCATAGTCGATAGGTCTGATGAAACCAATGTCTAATAGTTTCTTGAGTTCTGCCTTGACTAATAACGCAATTTGTGGATGCATTTTTCTCAACTTCTGTTTTACTGGTTTGGCACCTGGTTGTAAAGGCAAGTGATGTAGAACAAGTTTAGGATCTAACCCAGGCATGTCAGCATATGACCAAGCAAAATTTATTTGTCTCTCATGTCATGGAACCGATTTTGTTGTCAATGACGCTGCAAAATAAACCAGTCGAGGATTCTCTTTTGTACTTATGTTGACTTCTACTGATTCTTCAATGAGCATGGGTGAATTTTCCTATGCAATGGGGAGAATGTTCAAACTTCCATCCTTAGGTGCCTTTTCGTAGAGGTTTTCACCTTCTGATGTGTCCTTTCTTTTACTTTTTCATTGTCTAAAGGTGCTTTGCCACCTAGAGACTCATCCTTTATTTTTTATTCTTTTCTCATTTTATGCATCGAGGGTTGGAATGTATTCCCAAAATACTCTTTGTTTCCAAGTCAATGGTAAACCACTTTATGATCCCCATTAGGTATACTCTTCACGTATTCAAGAACTCAAAGAATTGCTTCGTCGTTCTCAAAAGTGTCTAAGATGGGTGCATCTTGTTGATCCCAATCAATGAGCTAGGGATAAACTAAGGGCATGTCATCGTCGGAGTTATCAAAGTCTAATGGGGTCAAGGTAAAGATTGAATTATTCATGTGGTTACAAAAGTCTTGTACCAGGTCCTCTTTGCTCTTAGGTTTGGGTCTAGGTGGATGAATAGGTGGGCCTAATTCCAAGGTTTGACTATCGGAAACAGGTGGCTCAGGTTGCCAAGAGGTAGGATCAAGTTATTCCCAATAGTAGTGTTTAAACCATTCCTCTTTTGTCATTTTCTTTGACGGACAGGAATTTAAGGGGTTGGGTGAGGAACTTAACATCAAGTCAAGTTCTCCAAATAACTTGTCAAGGTCCATGGAAGAAGTAGAGGATAGCAATTCCCACTCATAATCATTAGAGTCTGGGGAGTTACAATGATATTGGTCCACTAGTTCATGAGATGTCTTAATATCTTTTGAAGCACGTACTTCCTCAAGTAAGGGTAATGGGGTACTAGGAACGCCAATCTGAATCGGTTGAAACCCTATCCCTACTCCTTTTGGCCACTGAGAAACAAATATTGGTTCAATTCTGCCATCTTGGTTTAAGCCTAAACCACTCTATCCATCATATCCTTTGCTTTGCATAATTTTGAAACCCTTTCCATATAGATTTGTAGGAATATGAGCAAGTAAGAGTGGTTTCTCATCATCTTCCCTATACAGCCAGGAAGTGACATCTTCTGCATCTACAACCTCTTTGCTTAATTCACCCCATTTAGTGAAATTTGTTGTGGGGGGAACATGTATAGTGATCATAGACTGCCCCCTACCTATTGTAGGTAAACCATATGACTTAGGAGGAACCAAATGGCTAACACAATAAGAAGTCTTCATGTAATACTCTCCACAACCCTTGTCTTGGATCTCAACCCTAGGAGTGACAGGAATTGAGGGTAGAACAGATGTTTGAGTGAGTGTGGATGGATCAACATAAGAAGATGGATTGGATGATGAGGCCTCGTGGTTTACTGGCACTTGGCATTGAGGGATCTCCTTTAGATTGGTGCAATACTGAAAAGGATCGGAATCACCATCTATAGTTATTTCGGTGCCATTGTAGGGGAATTTAAGACACTGATGATATGTGGAAGGGACCGCCTTCATGGCATGAATCCATGGTCTACCTAGTAGAAGGTTATAAGGGAGGGTGAGATCCAAGACCTGGAACTTTGTCTCCATCACCGCAGGACCAATTCTGATAGGAAGTGTTACCACCCCCTTTGATTTTCGTTCTTCATCATCATAAGCCTTAATGACAATACTCTTGGTGGTGTCTATGCGTGCTTCTAAAATACCTAATGCCTTAATTAGTTTTAAAGTGCATAGATTTAACCCTACTCCTCCGTCTACCAAAACTCATCTAACTTTGGTGTCATCAGCAAGGACTTCTAGATGTAAAGGGTCGTTGTGGTTCGTCTTTTCTGTTGAATAGTCTTGTTCAGAAAACATGGCATGGTGATTATTGGTCAAGTAGCCCACCATTTCCTGGAAACGATTGACATCAAGGTCATTAGGGACTGTGGTGTTCTGTAAAGCCTTATCGAGGATAGATCGATGCTCAGGGGAAATACGCAACAATTCCAAGATTGAAATTTGGGCCGAGGTCTTCCCCAACTGGTCAAGTAGGTTATATTGTAAGTTGGAAGATTGAGGTGTTTTCTGCGGTTGAGGGCCCTGGATAGTGAACTTAGTACAATGAGTATTGACCGCACACTCAGGATTAGCATTGATAGTAATGGTATTGATGTTTTCATCAGCAGCGCGAAGGAAATGAATGATTTTACCACTATCATAATCATGTTTGATACTTGCATAGTTGGCTAACATATTGGTCTTAGTACTCGAGCTCGGGACAGTTCCTTTCCCATGGTCATGTAGTGGGTCTGAAAAGACTTGATGATCAGTGTTCGATGTCTTTTGTTTTTGTCCACTAACTTCAATAATTCTCCTTTCAACAAGATCTTGTATGATATTCTTTAGTTGTCGATAGTTTTGTAGGTTATGTCCCTTAGTTCTATGATAATCACAAAAGGCATTGTCATCCCACCAAGCTGGTTTAAACTGTCTTGGATCGTATTGTCTTGGTTCTTGCAGCTGTGTGAGGTTATGTTGTAACAGTTGTTTGAAGACCGACTCAATTGGTTCCCCTAAGGGAGTGAATTCACGCTTTTGGAATCTCCTTTGTTGTGGGTGTTGAGTATTTTGGGCATATTAGGAGGTTGATTGATGGCATTAAGCCTGTTAGCAAAGTTATGAGGTCCTTGTAATGTGAGGAGGGGTCCTGCTTGTAGTGTTTTAGCATCAACCACCTCATCATTTGTGACATTTTTGTTGCGAGACCAAAATCTGTTTCTATCCGTGGGGGTGTTTTGAACTATCAGGTTTCTATTGGATGTTGATGTCTTGAGTTCACCCTTTTCAATGAGATCCTTCTCTATTATCACCCCTTTTTCCACTAGTTCCGAAAAAGATGTACAATAATGTACCCTTAAGTTACTCCTGAGTTTTGGATGAAGGTTTTCTTGAAACATTGTAACCTTTTGTTTTTCGGGTATTTCAATAGGACACCTACTAGCAATAGTTCTCCATCTCTGGAAGAAAGCAATGAATGTTTCCCCTTCGTCTTGCGTTGTGTGGCACAAGGTTGCTATGTTTATCTCGTGGTCAATGTTGAAGGAGAATTGCTCCACAAATTTCTCAACTAGTTCACCCCAAGATCTAATGCCAGAATCTAGACCCGAAAACCATTCTAGTGCAATTCCTACAAGACTTCTTGGAAATAGCCTCATAAGATACGTGGGGTCATAAGCGACATCTATGCATATGGTAGAAAATTCCCTGATATGTTCAATTGGATTTCGTTTGCCATTGTACTTAGGAAGATTCAATATGACATATCCGTGAGGGAAAGGTGTCATGTACAATGATCTATCAAAGGGGAATGGGCATATGTCTTTTGTTGAAAATGATTTCTTAGTTGACACCGACATGTCATCCATTTGTGTTTGTAATGCATGCATTTGTGTTTGTAGGACGTCAACTTGGGTCAAAGATGTGCTAGGAGGATTATGCGGATCCGTGTATGTGTTCTGAAATCCAAAGTCTCGTGATGGGTTTCAATTAAATGTTGGCATCTGAGGTGGATTTGGATTTGGAATGTTGGTAAATGTGTTCTGGTCTAGAATCAGCATAAATTGGTGTTGACCTGAGATCTGTGTAAACGGATTCTGAGTACCACTTTGGAAAAAAGGATTCTGATTCAGAATTGATGTAAATTGGTTTTGACTTGGAATCTATGTGGACAGATTCTGACTACCAATCTGTGCAAAAGGATTCTGATTCGGAATCAATGTAAATTGGTTTTGACTTGGAATCTATGTGGACGGATTCCGACTACCAATCTGTGAAAAAGGATTTTGATTACCATATTGGAAGGAGGGAATGCCTCCTGTTTGTGTAATCCTTGGTATAGCTCTAGTGACTTGAGCACTAGGTATGGCCATCGACTGTGGTATGGTACTCGTGATACTAGTAGTAGGGGTGGTTGTTGATTTCGGACTTGGGACACCAACATACGATGTAGAGGCTAATGTTTTAGGTCTTTTACTCCCAACAAGAGGGCCGAAGGGAGTGGACGATGAAGCCCCTACAGTGAAGTTAAATCTTGATGTCGTGCTAGATGTACCAAATGGGGACGTATGGACTGTTGTACTCTATGTAGATGTGGTAGATGGCATTGTTGTGCTGATCTGAGGTATAGTAGTACTAGCAGTCGTGGTAGTTGTCCCTTGTGTAGGTTGAGTTTGTAAGGTGCTGATATCAAATCCTGGAGGTAAAGTAGCACCTTCAGCTAGCAATTTTCCTAAAAATCGTTGACGATCATTTGCTAGGTACTCATCTACAAAAGAGGAAAACTCAGGGTCCTGTGCGGCAACCTCTATGTCCTCTACTGCAATATGTCCTTGAGTGTTTCTAGTGGTGAATTTGTCTAATAGAGTCTTATGAGGTCTTGAAGAAAATGGATTGATGAACTCGTTTGGGTTTGACATGTTTTCTCTCTCTTCTCTTAGACCTAGTTTCAACCATGTAAGACAAGCTCAATATGCGGGAAATGCAAGACTATATCTACGAATAGTATGACCCTAGTCTATGTTTTTGGGATTTTCGTATGCAAAATAAGGGATGTCCTAGGATGACACTAGTCTAGACTCTAAAGATGCCAAGTCTATGCAAGACCCTAAAGTGATCAATTTTGTAAACCCAAGACGAAGGGACCAACTGCCTAAAGTCAAACCAAGGTGTCAATTTAGTTAAGTCAAGGAACCAATGTAGGACGAGGATCAAAGACAAGTTGAGTTTCCTAACTAGACTGATGAGCTAGGAGGACTCTCTGTAGGACAAAGTATAAAATGATAAGACTAGGTTCAATGACAAATTTTGTTGACACTATGATTTTTCTAGAGTATAGATGGTAGACTACTCCTAAAGTTTGTAAAAGTGACCTTTCTAGAAGTCTAATGCAAGGTAATATGTATTCTAAGATGCAACTACACTCCGAACTAAGACAACTAGGGTAATGACCAAATGAACCTAAAGAATGAAAAATTGAGCAAATCGTTTCAGGTTTCTATTCAAGGACCGTTTGTGTAAAGACAACTGAAACTGGTATAATCGTGGTGACTGGATAGTGACTGTGAATTCTGGTTTTCTGATAATCAGACAGATGCATTGCAGGATCTAACATATGCGGTCAAGTTTATCAGTTCTTGTTTTCCAGTAATCAGTTGCGTTTCTCTAGTAAAGTTCAGTTTGACTCTGACAGATGCGGTTAGCCTTTTAACAGATGCAACTCGTACTGACAGTTGTGACTCAGAATATAACGCATGCGGTTTTTCCAAAGCAATTGTGAGCTAAACTGGCATATGCGACTCTAAACTCGACAGATGCGACTCAAAACTAAACAGATGCGACCTGAAATAACAGTTGCGACTCAGATTTTAACAGATGCGACTCAAGATTTAACAGATGCGACTCGAAATAACAGTTGCAAGTTTCTGGTGAACAATTGCAACTCTTTGTGAATTTTTAGTGACATGAATTTTAAACTAACTCCGTTTTCTGTGATCAAATTCTGACAATCAAAGACAATCGTAAGACAAAGTGTTTTCAGTTTCAATTTTGGACTCAAAGAATGTTTAAGTTGATAACAGACAAGCACATCCTAATAGGCCAAAGGCATAGGGTTTGTATACTTGGTATAGCCCACCGAAATACCCCGGATTGGTGATGAACACCTTTCCTTCTCGAGAGCAGATAGCTTAGAAATTTGGTGGCATTGGCTCCCCTCCACGGCTCATTAACATCTTTTGAGCACACCAATTTCAAATTCTTTGGGCAATGACCTCCCAAGGACTGCTATCTCTACTCAAGGGGATCAATAGTGAGTAATCTTCAGGCATGATACTATACCCTGCACTATACCAAGCAACAGCCACAAATAGGTTGGTCTCTAAAACAAAAGGTATTTAGTACAGGCATTCTGTTTGTGGGGTGTGATCCATACGGCACGAGTCCCCTTTCGGATCCATCTCGTTGGAACCACACTCGTGCTTCTTGGGGTTTCCCCAAGAACCCACTTTTATATACCGGCTGGAAGTCCCTCGGGTTCAGGGTGCTACCGGTCTGAGTCATCCTAGGGTGAGTACTTTTTCCCACCAGGACAGGCCCAAGTTCTAGAGTTGGTAACCGTTTCTCTTACACCCAGGATCGCATGGATGCGCAAGGGGAGAGGATACTTCGATGTACCAAGTCGTAAGGGTAACCAGATTTGTACTTTCACACCAAACACAGTAGACACTCGTTAATTTTAACCAAAGGAAAGATTTGTTACGCTACCAAACAATCTGTTTCAAAATTAACTAGGGTCTTCGACAAGCGTCCTGCAGAAAAACTCGTTAGTAGTTTTCAATATTGCCTTCGTCAATCGTCCTACAAAAGCTTGTTAACTCCAAAGGGCCACACGCTGAAGATAAGATATTAGTAACACACAAATCAATTGAAAATTTTAGATTTCCGAAAACAGAAATAAAGTTTTACCAGTCAATTGCGTCGTTGTATTACCAGTCAGATGCGTCGTTTCTTCTTCAATTGCGGCTCGAGAATTCAATTGCGGTTCGGGAAAATACAGATGCGTTGTTTATTATGTCAGATGCGGTTCGTGAAATCAATTACAGTTCAAGAAACTTCAGATGCGTCGTTCCGTACGAAAAACCTGCAAAAACCAAAAATAAAAGATCTACGGATCCGCGAAGATGGTATCTTCACGTCGGGTTCACCAAATGTAACGCCATAGAAAGTGCACAAGACAACAAAGAAGATTGGAAGCAAACATGCAATACTAAAATCTAAGATGCAAATCTAAATGTTAAGCAACAAAGAACAAAGGAAAGTAAAACGTAAACAAACTGAAACAATCTCACCAATTTCAAACGTATTTCCATGATTCATCTCGATTTCCCTTCTCCATTTTGCTTGTGTAGTATAATTGCCCTCAGATTTCTTGTAATTCATGCAAATATAGCCTAAGATAATGATTAGCAAAATATCAAAGATTCAAGACAAAGTGATCTCAAAAGTCATAAGAATTCGCAAGAGAGATTGGAATGAAGAATGACAAATCAATTTATAGAAAATTGATTATTCGAATGACAGGCCAGGATTGAAAGATTAACGAACGGTTGAGATCGACTGATTAGACATGCATTCTGATAACTGTTAGTAGTGACATGAGTGATACAAATTAGAAATAGAATTAAAGATTAAATGAATGATTTAATCTTCAGTTCGGTATTCGAAAACAAAAGAAATATCTTTGCATGACAAAGATAAAGATTGATTAAATCAACTCTTGTTCGGATGCACATGCAACATTTTATTAATTAAATAAGAATATTTAATTAATCTGCATGTACACGCAATTGAGTTAGAACTGGACGATTTGAATGATTTGACGAAGAGATTACTCGAAGACACCAGTCAGACATCAAATCAATAGTTAACTGAACAATTAAAATAGATGTCCAGTAGAGTAAAAGTGAATACTTAGATAACTCACATAATTATCTAAAATATAGAGGAATGCGTTAAAATAGAATTAATGAGTTAAATAATTCATTTAATTCAAGATTCGATATTTGAAGAATAATTAAATAAATAATATTTATTTAATTAAATGATGAAGGGATTTTAAATGAATAATTAATGAATTAATGAATTTATTTAATTATAGTTGAAATATGATACAGAGTAAATTAAATAATGGTCTATTTAATTTAATAAGAAAGAATAAGGTTAATTAGGTAACATAATTAAATAAAAGTATTTATTTAATTAATCGGCAGAATAAAGAGAAAGTGTGTGAATTAATTAAAATAATTAAGATTATTTAATTAATAGAAGAATTAATAGAAGATGAATTAATTAAATAATTGACATTATTTAATCATGACCGTGAAGAATACAAATTACGAAGAATATGGAAGTCGCAGGCTTAAAACCAGATTTCGGTGTCTACACTTCTACTGGCACCTTCTCACTATCTTCCTTATCCATTCTAGGAATCAATGTGTAACACGTATGCTCATGCTTCATGCCTTCTAAAAATTTCCTTCCATCAACATAAAAAGCTCTAGCACTACTGCATACCTTTTCTTCGACCTCCTTCATGGGTTTCAACTTATGGAAAATTTCATCCTTTTTCAAGGAATAAGTGTTTGCATGGCCATCATGTATAGCTTTCCTATTGAACTATCAGGACCTCCCAAACAACATGTGACATGCATCCATGGGGATGATATCACAAAATTACTTCATCACGATAGCTTTTGATCTTGAACTTCACCAGACACTGCTAATTGACCAGAACTTTGTGGTCTTTCTGCAACCAAGTAATCCAATATAGATGTGGATGCCTTTCCCTCTTCAACTTAAACTTCATAACCATCTCTTCTGACACTAGATTATTGTTGCTCCCACTGTCAATAATGACATCACAACATTTTCCTTCACACTTGCACCTTGTGTAGAATAGATTCTTCCTCTGTTCTGGCTCCTTCTCTTCAATCACCAGGGCTCTTCTAACCACTAGGGCTTCTCCCCTTTCAGCATCATCTGATTGCTTAGACTGAGCCTCCTCATCTGCATGTACAACCCTCGCATGACCTTCCAGCCTTCTGCATTTCCTTCCTTGGTGTTTTGGACATTCATAGGCTTGATGACCTTCTTCACCACACTGGAAACAAGTTCCTCTAAAACCACCTCTTCCGGGTCCTTGGCTAGATCTTCCTTGTCCTCTACCTCTTTGATCGCCACTGTTTTGATCACGAGGGTGGTGGAATTTATCATTCTTCTAGCTTCAGCTGGTATCTGCATCTTCATTTTTCTTCTCATCCTCATTTCGGGTTCCAGAAGTTCTTCCACTACTCCTTCTGCTTTGACCTCCTCATCCTTTTTTCTTAATGTTAAATCTTTTGTTCAGCTTCTCTTCAACTCTCTGAGCAAACTGGTACGCATCCTCAATGGTGGTCATTTTGAACAGGCTTAGCTCCTCTTGAATGCTCAGCCATAACCCATTAAGATAATGGGCTACCTTCTCCTTGTTGGCCTTTGCATGGCCCATTCTAATGATCATCTTGTGAAAATATTCTGTGTATTCTTTCACAGATCTGTTTCCTTACTTCAAACCTTGCAATTTCTTCAGTAGATCTAATTCATAGTCCACTAGTGTGAATTGCTTCTTTAGTTTCTCCACCATGCGATCCCAACTGTTGATCTTTCCTTTTCCTCTTCGATTTCTCTCGACCTGGACCTCTTTCCACCAAATATTTGTGTGGCCCTTTAGCTTCATTTTTACAAACTTAACCTGATCTAGGTCCTCTATTTCTTCATACTCAAAATACTCTTCTAGCTCATTGATCCAGTCGATCAACTCTTTTGGGTTCAGACTTCCAAAATAACTAGGAACTTCTACTCTGGATTTTTTTATGATCTTTGAAATGGCCCTTGTCAGCCGCATTTGATCTTGATCAATCGCTTCTTCTTCCTCTTCTACATCTGAATCTTCTACCTCTTCTTCATCCTCGCTTTCTTCTCTCCTTCTCGGGTTTAACCCTCTTCTCATCTGTTCCTGCAATGCATCAATTTGTCTCTGGAGGGCTCTAAAACCTTGATCACCAATGGATCTCTTCCACCAACATTTCTGCCACCTCTGCCACCTCTGGCACCACCACGCCTAGCAGGCATCACTCTTAGAGGCATCTTGAATATCTCAAACCCACAACCAAGGTCTTAGTGTGAACTACCGCACAATTGATGATCTATCCACACGCTCAAGAAAACCTGCTTTCACCTAATGAGGGTGCTAACCCGAGACACAGAAAATCACATTCAAAACTAGAGAATATTATTATTATTCAGAATATGAAAATCTTACATGCAGAGGACTTCAAATCCTTGAGTTCTGCAATATATGCAAGTTACAAAAACTACAGAAATTCCCCTTTTCGTAGTATTTGATCTTTTCCCCAAAAAGCTACCCAAAAATCAGAAACTAGCCCATAAATAGCCCCTCTTCGGTTTGGAGCCAAAAACAACATTTGAATTATGAGTTTTGGCAGTTTGGAGCCAAAAATTACAATTTGAATTTCAAACATTGAGTCCTAATTCAAAATTGACAATTTTCCAAAAATTTACGAACTTCCGGAAGCCATAACTTTTGATCTAGGACTCCCTTTTTCAAACCCTTTGAACTATTCAAAAGGTCTCAGAGTGAAGAATACGTTGAAAACCTGCTCTATTAGTTCCAACAATTTTTTGGCCCCATACGGGACTGTTTAGCACCTCAAACTAGACTTAGAAGGTTTTTTAGGGCAAAAAGCAAAAACTAAAACTTGAATAACTTTCAAACCATGAATGATCTTGACCTGATTCTTTCGCCAAAGTGCTTATTTTTTTGTCTTGAAGCTTCCCTTAATTTTCTGCCTCCTCATGCCTTCAAATTCAAAATTGCTAAAAATATAAATTGAGCAAAAAAAGTAGAAATGCAATTCTGACAGTTGGGAACTCTTATTCGACGAAAAGGGTATCCAAAAATGCAAAAACATCTTCAAAAATCTAACAAAAGGAAACATAAAGGAAAACATATTCTAGGTGATGCAAGATTTCCCTTGCACCACTGGATGCTCCTGCATCAAGTTATGTGTATTCAAGTGTATACTTTACAAATTACGTGTATATTTTGTGACTTATGTGTATTCCAATGTATACTTTGTGACTTGCGTGTTTTCATGCGTATACCTTGTATTCATTCATATACGTTGTATTAATTTGTGTATACTATGTATTCATGTGTATGCTTCAAGGCTTACATGTATTTGAGTACTTGTGCTTCCCTTATTCACATGTATGCTTGATTTATTCATGTGTATACTTATTAATTGGTTAGGCCTAGCATTGATCATTGTTGTCCTTCATGGTTTGTCTTGAATATTTATTGGCTGATGTTAAACAACTTTATTAGTTGATGCTAAAAAACTTCAATATTTATATGAATACTAGTAGTTACAAATTACCAAATTGCACAAATTGAAAAGAAAAGATTAATTATAAATAAATGCACTGATTATTAACTCAATAATTGATTGAGAATGAGTATAATATATATATATATATATATATATCAAGAAATGAGCCTTCTAGAATGGTAACTACCAACTAGAAAATAGGCAAAGCATTCACAATACTTTGAAAGCAATAATCCACCCAAAATTGCAATGGGAGATAAGGAAAATGAACCCACATAGGCATAACTAAATAAAGAATAGTTCACCCTTCACAACTTGGTGAAACCATTTCCAAACTTAGAAGATCTTAAAGAGAAAGAAGAATTATGATCTATATAATATAGAATTTGTACCCACTTTGATGACTACAAAATTTCCAACCATGGGATTATCATGCTTTTTCAAATTTGGTAAGAATGCTTATTTAAGATCATTGAGCAATGTATTTCCTAATGCTCCCTTGTTCTTACATATCTCAATTTATTTTAATTCAAACAGTTCCATCAAATGCTTTATCTAAAAGTAAAAAACATGTTTTCAATTGGTATTCCATGAGATGTTTCATTAAAAGATTTCAGCATATTTAATCTTTTAATTGGAACAACTCAATTAAGCAAAGGATACATAATCTTCACAATACTTGCAAAACATAATATTCAAATGAAAATGATAAAATGATTCACAACCTAAGTTGTTAATTAAGGAAAAATAAAATGTTTCCAAGTTCCACCATTGTACGCATTTACAATTGGTTGTATATTGTTGTAAGGGAAAGGAGGATAATTAAAAAATGTCTTGTGCTTGCTAGAATTGAGGATGATAATATGTTTTTTGTGTGTACAACTTGGACTTCTCAAGTGTCGTGTGGATGTTTCTCTTTTCGATTATTTTGTATTCCATCATAAGGGATTGAGTTGGTTGAACATGGCTTAGAGTGATTCAGCATGTTTGGGTGTAAAAGAGGACCATGCCTAGTGTAAAAATACCCATCTAGACGCATTGGAATAGTTTGTTTGGTCACACAAGTTGTAGAAAAAAAGTTGCACCACTTTACAACTTTACATTGCTTGCATTTGACACTTTTTCCATCAAGTGAAAACTGGACACCACGGGAAAACAACTCTGAGACAACAAAAACTAAGAGAGGTTATTGTAGAGGGCCCCAACATGATTTCATAGGCTCATACGAAGAGTTTTTAAGTGTCACTTTTTCTAATTAATAGCCCGTCAAAGATTGCTACCCTTCTGCACTTTGGACCCTTAAGGGATTAAGTCGGTTGAACGTAGCTCAGAGCAATTTAGCATGTTTAGGTGAAAAAGAGGACCATTCCTAGCATAAACGTACCCATCCAAATGCATTGGAAGAGTCCATTTAGTCACACAAGTTGTAGAATGAAAGTTACACCACTTTGCAACTTTACACTACTTGCATTCGACACTTTTTCCATCAAGTGAAAACTGGACACCATAGGAAAACAACTCTGAGATAACAAAAACTAAGAGAGGTTATTGTAGATGGGCCTTAATTTATCCCATAGGCTCAGAAGGAGCATTTTTAAGTGTCGCGGTTTCTAAGTAATAAACCATCAAAGATTACTTCCCTTTTGCACTTTGGACCGTTAAGGGATCGAGCTAGTTGAACATAGCTCAGAGTGATTCAACGTGTTTGGGTATGAAAGAGGACCATTCCTAGTGTAAAAGTACCCATGTAGACATGTTGGAATAGTCTGTTTGGTCACATGAGTTGTAGAACAAAAGTTGCACCACTTTGCACCTTTACACTGCTTGCATTTGACACTTTTTCTATCAAGTGAAAACTAGACACCATAGGAAAATGACTCCAAAATAACAAAACCTGAGAGATTTTATTATAGAGGGTCCCAACATGATCTCATAGGCTCAGAGGGAGCATTCATAAGTATCACAGTTTCTAAGTAATAGCCCAACAAAGATTGCTACCCTTTTGCACTTTGGATCCTTAAGGAATCGAGTTGATTGAACATAGCTCAGAGCGATTCAATGTGTTTGGGTGTGAAAGAGGACCATGCCTAGCATAAATGTACCCATTCAAATTTTTTGGAATAGTTTGTTTGGTCACAAGAGTTGCAGGATGAAAGTTGCACCACTTTGCAACTTTACACCATTTGCATTTGACACTTTATCCATCAAGCAAAAACTGGACACCACGAGAAAATGACTCTGAGATAACAAAAATAGAGAGAGGTTATTGTAGAGGGTCCCAACACAATCTTGTAAGCTTAGATGAAGCATTCCTAAGTGAACCATCAATTTTGAGGTGTTCTATGGACTTCTCTTGCACTCTTAGGGTTTTTCACCTAAAAGGAGAGAGATAGAACACTAAAATTGGGGTGGTTCACTCAAATAAAGGAATGTATGATGTGATTATGACTAAATGAAATGATCTAAATGCAACTAGATGATGAAATTGATTGATTATGAATGCAAAAATAATGAAATGTGCAATGTTTGAAAACATGGTGAGGTTTGCAAAATGCTCAAAAAGAGGAACAAAAACACAAATGAAACTAAATATAAAGTTGTAATTCAAAATGTGTGCACCTATGAAACTGATGAAGATTGGAAAGAACTCTGGAAATCTAGAAAATTTGACTTTTAGGTTGATTGGGACTCATTCGCCACCTTGGGAGAATCAGTCCCAAGTCAAGGTTTTATGCCCAGAAACTGATTTCTTCTCACTGGGTATTGGAATCTATAGTTAACTTTGTCAACCACCACAAGTGGGACTCACTCACCATCCATGGAGAATCATTCCTTTTTCAATTTTCTACAAATCTAGATCTCAGACCTGCACCTTGTCACCTGTACAACACTTTTTGATGGGAATCCATATCGGGATCTCAAAAAATACCTACAAAATAGCTTAATTTTTTTTTTAATCCCCTAATTGGGTAATCAAGCCTTAAATGGAGAAAAATATGCATAAAACCCTAGGCTTAAGTGTGTTAAAGACTAGAAAAATATGAAGTATGACAAAACCCTATTCTATTGTGTTAGAATAAGATGTGCAAATGTGATTTGAATGATGCAATACTTCAACCTTAGAAACCCTACAACACATAAAATGATTGTAAATTTCATGAAAATGTAATGCAAACCTTAAGTATGAAGATAGAGATAAGATGAAAGATGGAATCACTTTGTAAACAAGTATTTAGGTGTGGTTTGATGGCTAGTTGCATCTCCTCAACCTAGATTTCTCCATGATTCACCATAGGCATCCATCATCAAATCTTCGCAATGTTGGATCTTTGAATGATAAGTGAGCTTGAAGACTTGCAAAAACCCTAGTTTGCTGCCCTAAAGCTTCAAATTTTCTATAGAAAATGCAAATAAAACTAAGATCTCAGAGGCCGACATCCACCGAAAAATTAAGTTAAATTGATTAAATTCCCGCTCAAAATTGAAATTTCCCTCAAAAGGGATTCATTCACCACCCTTGGTGAATGGGTCCCACCAAAGGGAACTCATTCACCCAAGGTGATGAATGGGTCCCACTAGTGGTTTTTGAAGGTGGGTTTTCGGGATATGAATGAATTGAGTGTTGTTTGTCAGGATTTAAGTGATTTTTTAAGTGAAATAGGCCTCTAGATCAAAAATAATGCAGGGGTACTAAAAATTAGGTCCAAATTAAGTGTGAAATTTTCTCTTTTTATCAAGAGTGTCCAATTTTCTATGCCATAGTAAGCATCACAGTTTCCAAGTAATAGTCCGTCAAAGATTGCTGCCATTTTGCACTTTGGACTATTAAGGGATTGAGCTTATTGAACATAGCTCGAAGCAATTCGGTGTGTTTGGGTGAAAAATAGGACCATTCCTAATGTAAACATACCCATCTAGATGCGTTGGAATATTCTGTTTGGTCACACGAGTTACAGAACAAAATTTGCACCACTTTGCAACTTTACATTGTTTGCATATGACACTTTTTCCATCAAGTGAAAATTGGACACCATGGAAAAATGACTCTGAGATAACAAAACCAAGAGAGGTTATTGTAGATAGTCCCAATGCGATCACATAGAATTAGACAGATATTTTGTAAGTGTCACGGTTTTTGAGTAATAGCCTGTCAAAAATTGTTGCCCTTTTGCACTTTAGACCCTGGATCGAGTCGATTGAACGTAGATCAAAGCAATTCGGCATGTTTGGGTGTGAAATAGTACCATTCCTAGTGTAAACATACCCATCCCAACATGCTGGAACAATATTTTTTGTCACACAAGTTGCAAAATGAAAGTTGCACCACTTTGCAACTTTACACTGCTTGCATTTAACACTTTTTCCATCAAGTGAAAACTAGACACCACGAGAAAATGACTCTAAGATAACAAAAACTAAGAGAGGTTATTGTAGAGGGGACAAACATGATCCCATAGGTTTAGAAGGAGAGTTCTTAAGCATCACATGTTTTGAGTAATAGCCCATAAAATATTGCTACCCTTTTGCACTTTGGACCCTTAAGGGATTGAGTCGGCTGAACATAGCTCAAAGCGATTTGGTAGGTTTGGGTGCAAAATAGGACCATGCCTAGCATAAATATACCCATGTAGATGCATTGGAACAATCTATTTGGTTACACAAGTTGCAAAAAAAAGTTGCACCACTTTGCAACTTTACACTACTTGCAATTGACACTTTTTCAATCAAGTCAAAATTGGACACCATGGGAAAATGACTCTGAGATAACAAAAAATGAGAGATGTTTTTGTAGAGGTTTCCTACATGATCTCGATGCCTTAGACGAAACACCCATAACTAATATAGTATCTAGGTAGCAGGCTATCAAATATTGCTGCCCTTTTGCAATTTGGATTGTTAAGGGATTACATTGCATGAATTACAAATATTTGAGGGCAACAATAAATTTCAAAATTTAAGTAAATATCATTACAAAAGTTTATGTGAATAGACTATATGCTATATTGATATTGATATATAATCATTAGGTTGATTTGTTTTAATAAATGAAATTTTTATAATAAGTTAGTCAATTAATGCTATTTATAATAGGCAAAGAATAAAAGAAGAAAAATAATGATTGGTAACCATCAATGGTTATTACACTCACTATATTAATAATATGATGTTTACAATAAAATGAGATTTATTTGGTTTTCCTAATTCTTCTGTTTGTGCTACAATTGTCTAATATGTTTCATACACTATTTTGAAACCCAAGTGCTTGTACTTGCAGGAACAATGCTTTCTCAAAACTATCAAGTGGTAATACAAAATCATGAGAAAAAATAAAACTATATGAATTCTAACACCCCATTTAAATCAAATATTGAATCAATGTGCCCCATTTTCATGCACACAAACTCAAATTATAATATTCTCTCATAATAACCAAAAATAAGATTCAAGGATGCCTTAGGTACTTTGTTCTCATAGATCTTTTACAATGTAACTCATACATTTGAGATTATCTTATAATATCTATATCATAGGTTCTCATTATGAGGTTAAGTTCAAATGAATAACTTGAGATTCCCTCGCTAAGCTTCACACGCTCTTTTATAATGGCTTTAATTCAGAATTGAAATTTGTCAAGATCATCAAAATAAGGATGTTGCATTTTTTTTGGTTGAGATTCTCTTGGATGGATCATAAATCAACATTTTCTAGAAGGAGACACCAATTAATTTTTAGTAGTTTACTTACAAATAGGCAAAGTAAAAGAAGAAAAAGAAAGATCATCCAAAATGGAAATGAAATGAAAATATATGGAAGGCACTTACAGACAACAAATCCACACCATTTGGTTCCAACTCGGAAAGAGAAAGGCTTAAATATTGATGTTTCCATTGAGGATAGGCATGCCAGTATCTCAACTTAGTCAATCCTAGTCATACATCTTCATTGGGAGCTCCAAGATACCTATTGCACACAACACCTCTCATGAATAGAATAACTTGAAATTCAAGATGCTCTTATAATGTCTACATCATAGGTGCTCATGATAAGGTTAACTTCAAATGAATAACTTGAAATTCCCTTGCTAAGATTCACACACACTTTTATAATGGCTTAAAATCATAATTGAGATTTGTCAGGATCATCAAAATAAGGATGTTGCATTGCTTTTTTGGCTGAGATTCTCTTGGGTGGCTCATAAATCAACATTTTCTTTAAGGGGACACCAATCAATTTTTAGTAGGTTACTTACAAATAGGAAAAGTAAAAGAAGAAAAAGAAAGAGCATCCAAAATGGAAATGAAATGAAAATAGATGGAAGGCACTTACAAACAACAAATCCACACCATTTGGTTCCAACTCGAGAACAACAAGGCTTAAATCTTGATGCTTCCATTAAGAATAGGCATTCCAATCTCTCAACTTAGTCACTCCTGGCCATACATCTTCATTGGGAGTTCTAAGATACCTATTGCACACAATAGCCTCTCATGAATAGAACATGAATAGAACGTAACCAAAATATTACTTTCCAGCCTTTTGAAAACTTGTAACCTTTTATAAAAAAAAAATTAATCTTCCACTTAGTTTACTAATCTATTGAGAATATACTACATTATTTTTTGCATATTTTTGAGAAAAAATAAAATACCATTGAACTTTGTATCCTTTGCCACAGTTCTAAACTTAAATTATGCTACATTTGCAAGTCTAATAACTTTATCAATCACCTGCATGTACATGATATAAACATTAGATGATAGCATTTGCATCATACAAATTATTGTGCATACAAGTATAAATTAATAAGAACCAATGTGCATACTTACAAATTAATCCAACGAACTATATGAGTCTTCTCTACTCTTTATTGTGTCAATTATTGCCTCATGGCCAGACTCACAAACCTTCCAAAAGGTCTTATTCAAAGGTCTACCCCATATTTGGTCAAACGAACATTGGATGCCACAACAAGGTTTGAGTAATGAAGAATCTTCTGATGCATGTCAAATTCCTAAAACAACCAATATTTAACACTCTTATGTGGGTACCTTCTAAGCCACATTCCAGTAACAAAAACTGATCTTTTAGGGTATTCAATGTTTTCTCCATCTATAACTGGGGCCTCCAATTTATTTTTGACCTCAACACAATGACACAAGTAATAGTCCATTCCCTCTTTGTTGTCTTCGTCTGCAATAACTGCATAAACATTCCCTGCATTGATATGTACAACAAATTAGATGAAATTAGTCAACATTAAAAATACACTACAAAATAAGATAACAATAGGAATTTCAAAAACTATGCAAGTAGATATATTACCTGGTTGAACTAGATCGGATATGTGGTCAAAGTCAACTAATGAATCCATCTGTGTTAGTTCCAATGTTATCAGAGGGTGATATGTGTGAAGTGGGCTAAGATAACTTAACGACCATTTTTCAACCCACTCCTTTGACTCAAAATCATCCCAGGTTTGCATTGTACATGAAGAACAAGAGCATTCCATCTTCCATGTATTGATACTCCATGAACCTACATTTGAGCTAAGGAAAGAGTGTATCTCACTTGATCCTATTAGTGTACAACAATCCTCATATGGTGCAATGTTAGTATCATCCACCAACCAAAAAAATATATGAACTAAAGAAATCAATTCATTACATGGACCCATCGAAGCATTACATGACTCAGTGATTTATTTTTCATCTGTCAACTTTGCATTGTCTTTATACTTTAACTCTTCTCATGCTAATGCTATTTTCCCACATGTTCTTGCACCATCATGCTCCCCCTTTCCATGCTCAGCCTCACAAAAGTTCCACATATGTTGAACACCTGTAATGACATGCATCCTACTCAACCATTAGAACATGCATGAGTTCTTGAATTATGCTACATAGTTATTCGACCATATTATATGCCGAAAGTATGCTACACCCCTTTGAGCTAAATCATTGTAGAACAACTGGAAGAAACCTTGCATGAACTCTGGAGAATTTGTGTGATCATCACTAAAATAAAAGTGATACTCCCTCAATACCTTCCTTTGGTCCTCTATACTATCAGCTTCATGAATGAATGCTATGTGCACAAATATTGAAACCTATGTGGAGTTGTAATATTGTGACTGCACCTCACATTGTGGCTGTAGAGTGTAGTTCTCTGCAAAGTTGACCACTGAAACTATGTTTCTAACTAGAAAGGTTTCCTTGCATAACTTGAATTTCATGTCCAACCATCAAGCTCTATGGGTATGCCTTGCATACTCATACACTATATTGTCATGAAACATAGACATAAATTGATACACTATAATCTTTTGAATAACCAAATCACACATTTTTTCTTGATTACCATCTTTTGTAATGTATGACAGTGTTTTATACTTCCTGAAGTCTACTAGTTGCTTTCCCACCTCATGTGTGCTTTCCATATGTTGACATACTAGCATACGTTGCAAGACATTGCACCGCTAACATGAACCATCCAAGCATAGTTTCCTATAGAATATTTGGCCATCCTCTATTTGACATAAAAAAAATTATAAGAACTCTCTTGAAGATGTTGGTGGGGCTTCTATGCCACAATCTTGCAAAAAATCATTAGTATGCAAATCTAAACATATAGAACAATAAACATCATAATGGTTAGAGAATTCAATGTGTAGTCTACAACAACAAGTAGTGCATGTTTGAATTATCATGACATAAAAAGGTTTAATAATTTCAAAATATCTTTGAAAATTTTGAATTTTAGGATAATCCTATTGAAATTTATGAAAAAATTGGATTTGAGTCATATCAAAAAAATACTTTGGACGTGGCTCACAGTTCCAACTACCAATTCTCCTTCTTACCACATCCCTTTGATTCGAAGATAGCCTTGTGTTATTCTTCCAATATTCTTCAATTAGTGTTCTCAATGCTTCAACAACTCATTTATCTTTTTCATGGGAGTCTCCCCGAGAATTCTCATAATTCATTTGAATTGGTTCCCTCAATTATTTGCCTCCTTTGAATGGCTCTTGATAAAAAAATTTCTATTAATTCTCAGTTGTTCACTCGTCTTTCTAATGAGACGAGATCTCCTTGTTGGACTACTTACCAAAGTCAATGTAATGATACGTCGGGTGACACTACTATCCTCTGAGCGTGAGGTCTTACCCACACTCTCATATGCATCCATTAGATTCTTCACAATAGTGTTTTCACTTGAAGAATTTGATGTTCTTAGCCCAAGAATCTACATTATATTTCTATACTTTATACCCCACATCATTTCAAAAAATAGTTGACATCTTGCAATCTCATTTAGCCTTTCAAAGAAAAATTTCCAAATCTTATCAGCATATCTTCTACAAGTGCGTGCCAGAATATTACCTTCCATGTGCTGCAAAATATCCTCATCAATATTAATCAAATACTTTGGCTTTCTACGCAAAATTCTAGGTGGTGTTCTCCTAGGTACATACATCTCAACATTAGGAATTTCATCAATATTTACTCAAGGTGGGCTAGATCACATACCTTCGATCAAGGGTGGAATAAATTAAATGCCTTGAGGTTGACATGGGGATGATGGCATACCTTCTTCGTCAAATATGAGTGATTATGTACTCTCAACTTGAGATGTGGTGGATGGTGTCCCTTCATATTCACTTGTGGTAAATGGTGCCCTTCCATATTCACTTTTGGCAGATGGTGTCCCTTCATATTCACTTGCGGTAGATGGTGTCCCTCCATATTCACTTGTGCTTAATGGTGTCCCTTTGTATTCACTTGCAGTAGAAGATGTGTCTCCAACTACAGTATTCAAATTTTTCTTACCACAATGCTTTCTCATTCATTCCCTTTGTGCCGCCAATTCCTTTTCTCTTTTTGATGGTTGAGGTTCCTCTTCAATTGGATTTTTTTTTCCAATCGTATCCAATTTCTTCTTCTCACGATATGTCCTCATTTGTTCTCTATTTTTTGCTTTATTGGCTTCATACTCATCATTTTTTGGTTTATTCCTTGTTCATTTCCTTAGCATGGCAGATAACTTTACCTATAGCATGGAAATGAGACAAATATTAGCTCCTAAAAAATGAATCTATACAAATAAATGAGGCATATGTGCTTCAAGGATTCATACAAAATACTTACAATAATCCTGTAGAAGAGTATTTCTAGCATAGACAAAGGTCACATGAATTTTTCTGATGGAATTCCTTAAAGAAATGTGGTAATGTTCCATGCCATGATTGCAAGATAGGCTCAAAATGAAGCATGGACAAGGCATGTGAATTGTTCTAAAATAATGTTTTCATAGATGTATGCAAAATGTGGTAGCTTTGACAAGCTAGTGAGCTCACTAGCTTGCCAATGCGGTAGGGTTGACAAGGTAGGGGTAGTGTATGCCTCATAGAAATGGATTCATCATCGTGACCCCATTTCTATGAGGCATACACTGACCCTACCTTGTCAAGCCTCCCACATTGGCAAGCTAGTGAGCTCACTAGCTTGTCAATGCCACCACATTTTGCATACATGTCTACGAAAACATTATTGTCAAATAATTCACATGCATTTTCCATGCTTCCATTTTGAGCCTATCTTGCAATCATAGCATGCCACATTACCACATTTATTTAAGGAATTCCATCCAAAAATTCATGTGAGCATTGGAAAGCTAGTGAGCTCACTAGCTTTCCAATTTGGTAGGGTTGACAAGGTAGGGGCAGTGTATGCCTCATAGAAATGGGGTCTATGGGGTCTCAGGGTGATGTACATCACCATGAGACCCCATTTCTATGAGGCATACGCTACCCATGAAACCCCATTTCTATAAGGCATATGCTACCAGTGAGACCCCATTTCTATAAGGCATACGTTGCCCATACCTTGTCAACCCTACCGAATTGGCAAGCTAGTGAGCTCACTAGCTTGTCAATGCTACCACATTTTGCATACATTTATATGAAAAAATTATTGTCAAAAAATTCAAATTCCTTGTACATGCTTCCATTTTGATGCTATCTTGCAATCATGGCATTCGACATTACTACATTTCTTTAACAAATTCCATCAAAAAAAATATGTGAGCAGTGGAAAGCTAGTGATCTCACAAGCTTGCAAATTTAGTATGGTTGACAAGGTAGGGGCAGCGTGAGAATAAGCCTCATAGAAATGGGGTCTCATGGTGAGGCATTTACTCACACTACCCCTACCCTGTCAACCCTACCGCATTTTCTTGTGGCATACCATGATTGCAAGATAGGCTAGACCTTTCCCCATGTTTCTAACTTAGCCTTGAATAAAGATTCTTGAAACAATGGAGAGAAGGGTTAGAATCCCTTGTAGGTAGACTAATGAAGGAAACATTTAAAATATATCACAACATAAATTATGAGGTAATTTTAGTGATGAGGTAATTCTAGTGATGAGGTAAATTTAGAAATAGAGATGAAAACCAAAATAGATTCATCAATGTGGGAAGAGTATATTCCAATTTTGTAGAGACATGTATGGAAAATTTGGTAGCATAGACAATGCAATCAGCTGGTTGATAAAATGCACATCACCTTGAGACCCCATTTCTTTGAGGAATTTCTTCAAATAGTTTATTCCCTTGTCTATGTTGTTTGATAAAATGCTTTGGTAGAAATGTTTGGAAAATTTGGTAGCATAGACAAGGCAATTAGTTGCATGGTATAACTGTTTGAAAAAATACCTCAATGAGATATGTCCTCATGAACTAGAATGATTGTAGGATATGCACAAAATATATTTATTGAAAAGGCTTTAAAAAATTTCAAGCATATGAAAATTGTAGGTGTAAAACCAAATTCAACTGTAACATTTTCCAACATCCCCCATGCCTATACCAAAATGAAAGCTTTGGAGAGTGGTATGCACATCCATAGTAAAGGATTGAGAAATGATGTATTATTTTACTTCCTTATAATTTATGTCATATATATGTGTATACAAAATGTGGAAGCATACATAAGGTAAGTCAATTGTTTAACAAAATGCCTCAAAGAGATGTGGTTTAAAAATGTAATTGGCAAGTGTAAAGAATTGGGTAATTTAAAATGTGCATTCACAAGCTAAGTTTATAATGAAAAACACACAATGATCAACATGGAATATGCAAAATAAAAAAAAAATCAAAGAAATCCAAAATAGAATGAAAGAAAATTTGTAAAGATTTCACATACCTAAAAAAATAGAGCTTCAAATGGGGGATTTCTACCCAATTATGTAGCCTTTGCTTCTTCTTTCTTCAAACTCCTCAACAATTGAAGTTTTCAAAATTTTGTTCCCCACCAAACTTCAATTGTATATCACTCTTGAATAGAATTCATACTTGAATTGATATTATATGCCTTTCAACATGAAAACTCTGCTATTTCATGCAAAGGTGGTGGAAAGATCATGAAAAAGGTGGTGGAATGTGAAAAACATGCATGCACACTTCAAAAAATCATCAAAAATCTATTTTTGTTAGAACACGTGTAGAACCAGGAGAATATGCACACTATGGGCCTTGAGATCACAGTTATGTTGATATTTTTACCATTTTTAGATAAAGACAAATTACGCTCACATTATGTCTTGCTAAAATAATGACCACATCTCTACTACTTCAAAATTTGCTCACGTTATGAGAAAGTTGATTTTTTATAGGTTTCTTTTCTCTCTCTTTCTCTCTATCCTCTACCCTCTACCCTTAAACCCTTAAACCCTTAAACCCTTAAAACCTCTACCCTCTACCCTCTATCTCTCTCCCACTCCCTCCTCTCTCTCTCAATTCTCTCCCTCCTTCCCCCTCTCCCTCTCTCAAGTCTCTCTCTCTCACTCACTCACTCCTATCTCTCTCCCCTCTACCCTTAACCCTCTACCCTCTACCCTCTACTCTTAAACCCTTAAACCATTAAAACCTCTACCCTCTACCCTCCTTCTCTCTCCCACTCCCTCCTCTCTCTCACCCTCCCTCCTTCCCTCTCCCTCTCTCAAGTCTCTCTCTCTCACTCACTCACCCTATCTCTCTCTCCCCCACCCTTAACCCCACCCCCTACCCTTAACCCTCTACCCTCTATGCTTAACCCGTAAACCCTTTACACTCTATTTCTCTCCCACTCCCTCCCTCTCTCTCTCTCTCAAGTCCCTCCCTCCTACCCCATCTCCCTCTCTCAAGTATATCTCACTCACTCACTCACTCACACCTATCTCTCCCTTAACCCTCTACCCTCTACCCTCTACCCTTTATCTCTCTCATACTCACTCCTATCTCCCCTCTACCCTCTACCCTCTACCCTCTACCCTCTACCCTTAACTCACTCAAGTCTATCTCTCTCACTCATTCACTCCTTCTATCTCTCTCCCCTCTACCCTCTACCCTTAACCCTTAAACCCTTAAACCCTTTACCATCTTCCCTTTATCTCTCTCCCACTCCCTCCCTCACTCTCTCTCTCAATTCTCTCCCTCCTACCCCCTCTCCCTCCATCTTGAGTCTATCTGTCTCACTCACTCACTCCTATCTCTCTCCCCTCTACCCTTAACCCTCTACCCTCTACCCTTAATCCTTAAACCCTTAAACCATCCACCCTCTATCTCTCACATTACCTTGCTCTCTCTCTCTCAAGACTCTCCTTCCTAACCCCTCTCCCTCTCTCAAGTCTCTCTCACTCACTCCTATCTCTCTCCCCTCTACCCTTAACCCTCTACCCTTAACCCTTAAACCCTTAAACCCTTAAACATTGTACCCTTAAACCCTTAAACCCTCTACCCTCTACCCTTAACCCTCTACCCTTAGCCCTTAAACCCTCTACCCTTAACCCTTAACCCTCTTCCCTCTGCCATTAACCCTTAAACATTGTACCCTTAGACCCTTAGACCCTTAAACCCTTTACCCTCTACCCTTAACCCTCTACCCTCTACCCTTAACCCTTAAACCCTTAAACCCTTAAACATTGTACCTGCTACCCTCTATCTCTCTCCCACTCACTCCCTCCCTATTTATTGGAACCATTTTTTCAAACAGGCCAAGTTAGTTTGTCAATTTCAATGAATTGGCAAGCTAGAGGGCCCACTAGCTTGCCAATTTGGTGAAATTGGAAATGTAGTGGCCTATTTGAAAAAATGGGTCCAAGAAATGGGGTCTATCAACCCTCTATCCCACTCAAACCAATACCCTAAACCCTCAACCCTCATCCCTTAAACACTCTACCCTCTACCCTAAACTGTTAAACCCTAATCCCTCAACCCCTATCTCTACCCTATACAATGGACCCTCAACCCTTAAGCCTAAGTAAACTCCTCTACCCTAATTCCTCAACCCTCAACCCTTAATCCCTCTACCCTTAAACCTCAACCCTCTACCCTCTATCCTCAACCTTCAACCCTTAAACCTCAATCCTCAACCCTATAAATTCTCTACTCCTATACAATAGACTCCTACCCCTAAACCTCAACCATAAACCCTTAAACCTTCTACCCTCAACCTCGCTAACCCTTAAACCCTCTACCCCAATTTATACATTAAACCCTCAACCCTCAATTCTCAACCAACCCTTAACCCTTAAACCCCACTCCTCTACCCTCTACCCATACATTAAACCTCAACCTCAATTCTCAACCCTCACCTTAATCCTCAACTCTCAACCTCATACCCTACCCCCTACATTGGACCCTCAATCCTAATCACAACCATGTACCCTCAAACCTATACCCTAAACCCTAAACCCTCTACCATCAATACTAAACCATTAAACCTTCTACCCTCTACCCTTAACCCTCATCCCTCAACCCTATACCCTCAACCCAATACCCTAAACAATCTACCCTATAGGTCCTCAACCCTATACCCTCAATTCTCAACCATCTAACCTATACATTGGATCCTCAACCCTCATACATATTTTTCCCTCCCTCCTCTTCTCTCCTTCTCTCTATCTCACTTCTCCCTCCATCTCTCCATCCATCCATCCCTCCCTCTTTACCCTAATACCTCAACCCTAAACCATCAACCCTTAAACCCTTAAACACTCAACCCTAAACTCTAAACCATATACCCTAATACTTAATCCCTCAACCCTTAAACCCTTAAACCCTTAAACCCAAGTAAAATCTCTACCCTAATCCATCAACCCCTATACCCTCTACCATATACAATATACCCTCAATCCTAATCCATCAACCCTATATCCTCAACCCTCTACCCTATACAATAGACCCTCAACCCTCAACCCTAAACCCTAAACCCTCAACCCTCAACCCTCAACCCTAAAACTTTAAACCCTTTACCCTATAATTTAAACCCTCAACCCTCAATTCTAAACCAACTCCTATACCCTCTACCCTATACATTGAACTGTAAACCCTAATCCTTCAACCATGTACCCTCAAACCGCAACCCTAAACCCACTACCGCAACCCTAAACCCTCAACCCTAAACTCTTAAAACCTAACCCCTTAAACCTTCTACCCTCAACCCTCAACCCTCACCCCTCAACCCTATACCCTCAACCAAATACCCTAAAACATCAACCCTATAGGTCCTCAACCCTATACCCTCAATTATAAAACCTCTACCCTATACATTGGATCCTCAACCCTCATATATCTTTGTCCCTCCCTCCTCTTCTCTCCTCTCTATCTCACTTATCCCTCCATCTCTCCCTCCATCCATCCCTCCCTCTCTACCCTAATCCCTCATCTATATACCCTAAACCCTTAAACACTCAACCCTAAACCTTAAACCCTCAACCCTCAACCCTTAAACCCTTAAACCCTCTACCCTCTACCCTCTACCCAATACCCTCTACCCTCAACCCTAATCTCTCAACACTTAAACCCTTAAACCCAAGTAAAATATCTACTCTAATCCCTCAACCCTTAATCCCTCAACCCTCAACCCTCAACCCTTAAACCATAATCCCTCTACCCCTATACCCTCTACCCTATACATTGGACCCTCAACCATAATCCCCCAACCCTATACCCTCAATCTTCTACCCTCAACCTTAAACCTTCAACCTTCAACCCTTAACCCTTAAACCCTTAAATAATTTATCCCACTTCTACCTCCATCTCTCCATCCATCCATCCCTCCCTATCTACTCTAATCCTTCAACCCTTAAACCCTTAAAAACTCAACCATAAACCCTAAACCCTCAACCCTCATTCCTTAAACCCTCTACCCTCTACCCGCTACCCTCTACCTTCTACCCTCTACCCTCTACCCAATACCCTCTACCCAATACCCTCTACCCTCAACCCTAATCCCTCAACCATTAAACCCTTAAAACTAAGAAAAATATCTACACTAATCCATAAACCCTCAACCCTTAATTCCTCAACCCTTAAACCCTCAACTCTCTACCCTATACCCTCAACCCTCAACCATTAAACCCTAATCCCTCAACCCCTATACAATAGACCCTCAACCCTAATCCCTCAACCCTATACCCTCAACCCTCTACCCTAAACCCTAAAACCTCATCCCTCAACCCTTAAACCTTAAACCTTAAACTCTTAAACCCTTAAACCCTCTACCCTCTACCCTCTACCCTATACATTAGACCCTCAACCCTCAGTTCTCAACCCTAAACCCTTAATCCCTCAATCCTTAACCCCTATACCATCTATCCTATTCATTGGACCCTTAACCTTAATCCTTCAACCACGTACCCTCAAACCTATACCCTAAACCATAAACCCTCTATGCTCAACTCTAAACCATCAACCCTAAACCCTTAAACCTTCTACCTTCTACCCTCAACCCTATACCCTCAACCCAATACCCTAAACCATAAAATCTATAGGTCCTCAACCCTATACCCTCAATTCTTAACCCTCTACCCTATACATTGGATCCTCAAACCTCATGTTTCTTTGTCCCTCCCTCCTCTTCCCTCCTTCTCTCTATCTCAATTATCCCTCCATCTATCCCTCTAACCATCCCTCCCTCTCTACCCTAATCCCTCATCCATATACCCTCAACCCTTAAACCCTTAAACACTCAACCCTAAACCCTAAACCCTCAACCCTCAACCCTTAAACCCTAAACCCTTAAACTCTCAACCCTTTACCCTCTACCCTCTACCCAATACCCTCTACCTTCAACCCTAATACCTCAACCCTTAAACCCTTAAACCAAAGTAAACTCTTTACCCTAATCCCTCAACCTTCAAACCTTCATCCCTCAACCCTAGACCCTCAACCCTTAAACCCTAATCTATCAACCCCTATACCCTCTACCATATACATTGGACCCTCAACCCTAATCCCCCAACCCTATACCCTCAATCCTCTACCCTCAACCTTAAACCCTTAACCTTCAACCCTTAAACCCTAAACCCTTAAACCCTCTACCCTCTACCCTCTACCTTACACATTAAACCTTCAACCTTGAATTCTCAACCATCAACCCTTAATCCCTCAATCCTCAACCCTCAAACCCTAAACCCTCAACCCTGATACCCTCTACCCTATACATTGGATTGTCAAGCCTAATCCTTCAACCATATGTACCCTCAACCCTAATCCATCAACCCTATATACTCAACCCAATACCCTAAACCATCAACCTTATAGGTCCTCAACCCTATACCCTCAATTCTCAACCCTCTACCCTATACATTGGATCCTTAACCCTCATATATCTTTGTCCCTCCCTCCTCTTCTCTCCTCTCTATCTCACTTCTCCCTCCATATCTCCATCCATCCATCCATCCCTCCCTCTCTACCCTAATCCCTCAACCCTAAACCCTCAACCCTTAAACCCTTAAACACCCAACCCTAAACCCTAAACCCTCAACCCTCAACCCTTAAACCCTCTACCCTCTACCCTTAACCATAATCCCTCAACCATTAAACCTAAGAAAACTCTCTACCTTAATCCCTAAACCCTCAACCCTTAATCCCTCAACCCTCAAACCCTCAACCCTCTACCCTCTACCCTCAACCCTTAACCCTTAAACCCTAATCACTCAACCCTTATACCCTCTACCTTATACATTGGACCCTCAAAGTTAATCCCTCAACCCTATACCCTCAATCCTCTACCCTCAACCTTAAACCCTCAACCCTCAACCCTTAAACCCTAAACCCTTAAACCCTCTACCATCTATTAAACCCTAAAAACTCAATACTCAACCCTCAACACTTAATCCCTCAACCCTCAACCCTTAAACCCTAAACCCTCAAATCCTATACCCTCTACCATTTACATTAGACCCTCAGCATAATCATTCAGCAATATACCCTCAAACCTATACCCTAAACCATCAACTCTAAACCCTTTAACCCTAAACCCTTAAACCTTCTACCTTCTACCCTCTACCCTCAACCCTATACCCTATACCCTCAACCTTAATCCCTCAACCCTATACGCTCAACCCAATACCCTAAACCATCAACCCTATACGTCCTCCACCCTAATCCCTCAACCCTATACCCTCAACCCCTATCCCTTTCTCTTTATCTATAAATCTCACTTATCTCTCCCTCCTTTTCTCCTACCCTCTCTAATTGTCTCTATCTACCCTCTCTCTCTTTTTATGTACCTCTCACTCAATCAATCCCTACCACTCTCTCTCTATCTCCCTCCCACTACCTCTCCATCACTCCATCTCTCTCCCACTACCTCTCTCTCCCTCTCTCTCAAGTCTCTCCCTTTGGCGCCCTACCTAGGTAACTCTTTATGTCTCTCTCTCCACCCTCTCTCTATCTATCCATCCCACCCTACCTAGATAAGTCCCTCTCACTCCACCCCCTCTATCTCTCTCTCTCTCAGGTCACTCCCTCTCACACCCTTTTCCTCTCTCAGGTCTCTCACTCTCACACTCCCTCTCTATCCTAATTCTCTCTCTCTCTCACACCCCTCTCACTACCTATCTCTCAAGTTTCCTCTCTCTAGCAACTTACCCAAATAATCCTCTTCTCCTCTTATCTATCTCTCCCACCCCTCTCTCTCTCTCTCTCTCTCTCTCTCTCTCTCTCTCTCTCTCTCCCCCCCCCCCACTCTCTCTCTCTCTCCTTCTATCCCTTTCACCCTACCTAGCTAAGTACCTCTCACTCCAACACCTTCTCTGCCACTCCCTCTCTCTTAGACTCTCCTTTCCACCCCCTCTCCCTCTCTCAAGACTCTTTCCCACTACCTCTCTACCTCTCTCTCTCTCACAAGTCTCTCCCTCCCTCTCCTCCTCCCACCCTACCTAGACAACTCTCTCTCTCTCTCTCTTAAAATTCTCCCTCCCTCTAAAGACATACATAAATACATACATACATACATACAAGCATAATACATATGTACATACAATCCTACATACATACAAGCATACATGTACATATGTAGATACAATCTCACATACATATAGGCATACATACATACATGCATTGATACATACATACATACTAGCATATATACATGAATAAATACATGACATAGAAGCATACATGTACATACAAACATACAAATATATAAACATACATTCATTAGAGTAGCATTTAACATAAAGCAAGAAATAACGCGAACATGTTATACGACACTCACATTATGTCTTGCTAGAAATGTCCCACACAAATGTAAAAATCTATGTCAAAACTAAGATATAACATGATCACATTATATCTTGCATTGGGAATCCCCAAGCCTTAGGCTTGGTATTTTCCTTGGAATACCAACCCAAAGGCTTGGAGGGCCTTCCCAAAGACCAGAGATGTGTTTTTGCAAATTCTACAATATTTCACATAATCAAGTTTGTGCTCACCGTCACAATTGCACGTGTCTCAATGTCAAAAAAATTAAACACCTCGGTAATGTTAGGCTCTCTCTTAGCTATCCAAAAATGCAAATTTTTTTAATTTTTGACAATGTGAAGCCTTTCATCTATAATTTTTTTTTTTTGTGTCTCTTTTTTGGCAAAAAGAAGTGTTTGGTGTTTTTTGGATTATAAATTAACCATTCATCAAAATTTCAAATAAATTACATTTTTTAGAAACTATAATCCATTCTACAAATTTTAAAATTGAAAAAAGAAAATTTCAATTAGTTTCCAAAATTTGTAGGGGTAGCATGGCCAAAATTTTATTTTCAAGAAGCATCCACTTTGAAAATTAGTAAAAAATCAAATATTCATTAAAAAATTATCAAAAAAAAACATGCATCAACTACATACTGTTAGCTAATTTCTCACTAAAGCAATTTTAAAAATACTAAAAAAAAGTTCATCATGCTAGGTACACACAAAAGTTGCTATGTTATGTTTTTCTAACAAAAACAACAGTAATTTTTGTGCATCCCTCTTTTAAACCCCTTAATCTCAACCATTTTCAAAATAAATTAGTAGTTTAGAAAGTAGACTCAGAGCACTACATTTCTTGTTTGTGTTGCATCTCAAAATTTTGAGTGTAACTATCCTCAATTTCACATCCAAGGTCAATATTTCTTGATTTCAATAAAAAATGGCCACTTAAGCCCCCTTTTTGGCCCCCCATCCTTTTGCACTTACCCTCAAGTCTCCTCGAATTGGAATCCAAGCTTCTATAGCACATCATCATCAATATTTCTTTTGTACAGTAAGGTTATGCTAAGTTTATGAGAAATCCACATATCATATATCAAAAGCATAATATTATACTTTTGATGATGAAGTAAGGATTGGAATTTTTGAGTGAGGTAAAGAAGGTTAGATTAGCTTATTTTGATTTTATGTTCTTGATAGCTTTCATTTTATTATTGTTATTGATTTAATGGTAATAGGTTCATTCATCATTGGATTTGGTATTATTGAATTTTTTATTAAATACTTTGATTGCATTGATATTTATTCATGCTCACATTTTGACATGACTAGTGGGACCTTCATCCCTAATTTAATGTTAAATTTAGTTTTCTTCACTTCTCAAATTATAGGTTATAGTGGCATATTTGAACCCAAATCGATACATTTGAAATGTAGATTGATCCTTTTGATAGTACAGTGACACTTTTATAATCCATTGTAGTGCTTCTAAAGTTAGATTGACACATTTGATCATTCAGTTTTATAAGTTTTCAACAATGCAGTTCAAACCAACAATGGTTCATTTGACAGAAAGTGATGCTTTAGATATTATAGTGACACTTCAAAAAAAATGCACACATTTTTTTCACATTAACACAATTGAAGGTGTAGTGATGCATTTGAAATGTATATTAGTGATTTTGAAATTTATAGTGACTCCTTTGATTTTAATAGTGATGCATTTGATTTAGTTGATTGAATTTTGATCTAACCCTAATGTTTTCTCAAATTTTTGGAACTAACATATCTTTGTAGCTTTGGCTAACGCTAGGAGAAGAATGGTAAAAATAAAATACTGATGAATTTGATGCAAGGAAAATTTTTAATTGCTTTGATCTCTAGATTAGTTCACACTTCCTTTAGGCTCCTAATGAATTATTTTTCATGTTTGGTAGGCTTCCAGTGTGTATACTCTCTCCTTGCACTTTGTGTGAGCTTGGATATCAAAAGCACTTTTAGCTTACACATGTTATGCATACCTAAGGAATTAGAAAAGTATGTTCTTCTCTTCTACTTCATGTGAGCTTGAGAATAAAAACACTAGTAATTTATTTTCAATTTAATCATATGAATTCTTGGGGATTCATAGCCCCAAGAGAAACCTCAACCACGTTTATTGATGGCATATATAATAAGGGGAGAACAAATTTTTTACCTCCAAATGTGGCCAACATCATCAAATCCAAGCCACAAGACCCTTGTTCCATCAAGACTTGTTTGGTGAGGAGAAGAGGTGAGACCTCCCTCATCTCAATCATCTTGAGATGGGTTCACTATTCTTGGAACCACTACAAAACATTATTTATTAGATACCTAAGATTGATGATCATCAGTTTATTGTGGTGAAAGGTACAATATCATGCCTAAAGTTACTCAATATGTACCATCTTAATGAGAGATATAATTTCTTTGGATGTGTAAAAACCTACAAGGGAAGGAGGAAGGTGAGCCCTTGTTCCACTAGAGACTTAGCTATTCCCTCTTGAGAGTGGGTAGTGCATCAACATGAACCTACAATATTCTAGATTGAGCCCACACTACTGCAATACACTTTTAATACTAGCTAAGCTATACTTCTTAGCATGTTTTATTGTGAAGACTTGTGAATACCAATCATATCATACCTTGGAATCATTTTACTGCTATTCACTTCTTTTTTATCTCTTTCCAATGAAAACAAGTAAAAATTAGTCTTTCAAATAAGTCAGATCAATCAAAACTTTGAAAAAAATTAGATACATTCTCAGAATTGTGCATATGATATTATAGTGATGCATTTTACATCACAATCACACATTTGATTATCTTGCAATTCTTTTGATTATCCTTCGATATATTTGATAAAATATATTATAAAACCCTAGCTTTTCACGTAATGATGCATTTGATAAATATAGTGATGTCTTTGACATATAGAGACACCTTCGATACTATTTTCTTGGTTTTAAAAAATATAGTGATGTATTTGATAAACACTATGATGCCTTTGATATTAACTTGTTGCATTTGATATCTACCCCGCCAGAGTTAAAAAACATAGTGACACTTTTAAAATTTAGAATGATGCTTTTGACTATCGAAACAATTTTCTAGAATCCTCAAATTTTTAGTTTCTAGAATCCAATAACAAACCAACCTAGGATCTAAGACCTATAGTACAATAAACATACAACCACCATTCATCATTCACATAGAAAACCAAATTTTACATCTATTTCATACCATTTTCATATTGGAATTTTAGGCTTACCTATCTTTATCTTTGGATAAACATCACTATCATCATTAATAACAAACATCTATCCACCAGAAACTAATATTAGCCATAACCTCATTTAGATATCCCATCTTATCTCTTATTTTAACTTTTTCTTGGAAGTCAACCTTTTCAAGTAAATATTTGGATTAGCATCAATATTTGTAAGAAAAATATATTATTAGTCTTGTCTACTTCTAAGTTGGTGAATTAACCATCATCATTTTACTTGAAATCATAGTCTAGTACAAGCAAAGACCATTGCTAGCACTTATCACAATGGAGATCTAGGCTAGCTTTGACTTATAGAGGTTTTCATATCTTTCATCAATCAAACAACATCAACATCACTTTTTTCCAAATATACCCAAAAAATCTCTCATAAGTCCATCTTGAAACAACACTAATCCATATCACATCACAATCCTTCACTTAGATCTCATCTTCCATAAGGACATCACAATTTTATGCCTATTACAAGGCCATATTGTAGGAAAATCATGGAGTCTAATCCTAGTAGTTCAAACATCACAACACATGTTGGTGTTACCAAATCAAATTTTGGAATGCCTCCTCATTTACTCAATCCTAATGAATACCAAACTTCACAACAATATAAAAAAAAACCTCAATATTCACCCATCATCATAGATGACATCAAAAATGGATCTATGGAATTTGAGGAGTTTACTAAGGAAATTTTTTTAGACATGCAACAAGATCCCTCCTTTACTAGAGCACTTGATGCCCTCAGTGCTTCAGATCCCAACACATACTTTTTTAGACTTTAACAAAGTGTTGCTAAGCTAACTTCTAATTTCAACATTGCTACACTTATGGAGCAAGACCTCACACATGTCATGCCACCTAATATTCCCTCACATGATGTTACACCCCAATTTTGTAAATACTATTTACTATTACTATGTAGGGTAAAATGTGAATGTAATATGAATTCAATCGATGAATAAATTGTGTGTGCACTTTGTTGTCACTTCCTTATGAATGATGTCATCTCATCTGATGTTATATGAAGTAATGCATTTATGTGAATGAATCAATATTTTGTTGATATTCTAACTTTGGAGATGAAATGTGTATACTGCATATTTTGTGAACAACTAATAGTCATGTACATCTGTTAGTGTTTGCAGGTACATGTTGAATTCCTCTAGGTGGAGGGGAAGTATCACTCAGGAGAAGGTCTTGGTCGGGTAACCAATAACGTAACCTATCTGAACTTATACAAACCATAGTAGAATAATTGAGTCGGGTTATTAAGTGGGAAGTTGGTAAGTCATCCCTAGTTGTTATGTCTACTTTAGTACAATTCTAGTTTTTTATTGTGTGCATTATTGGGTGATGTTTATTTGATGAGCTTATGATTTCCTTCACATTATCATGCTTGAATTGATATGTGGAACATTCGAGGTATGTGTATGCATACACGAGTGAATGACGATGATAGACTATACATACCAAGGAATGCGCACATGAGGGTACATTGGTAGATGTACCTATGCACACTCATGCATGAGTAGCTTATGCGCATGGAACTATCCGATGGAACCAACAACATACATATGTATATGTATAGACATATCGCTTGTAGTCTCTTACCAAACACCATGTTAATTGTGTATAATTTTGGTGTGTGAATCAAATGTGTATATTTATATGTATATATATAATGTATATACATATATCCATATGTATATGTGTATCCATATAGGCATATGGTAGAAAATGGACATGCCCATGCAAATGTATCAATACATGTATACATACACATACATGTCAATGAGGCATATATATATGTGTGTGTGTGTGTGTGTATACATTGAAAAATGTCCTAATTGATTTCATACATGATGAGTCTAGTTTATGACTCAATTTTGATAGTATTTATTTTCTATTTGTTGTAGTTGTCATAGGCTTTAATACTAGGATGCTGACCTTTTTGTGATATTTCCTCAAAACCATAGACATTTGGGCATAAGCTATTTTTGTAACCTTTAAATGACATTGACATGCTATATGAACTATCTATGTTGATTTTACATGTGGATTAATGAATGTCACTTTAAGATAGTTATGGACATTCAATTGTTGTGTGTACTAATATTATTATGCAGATATAATTAGCAGCCTACAAAATTGAGGCAGATTCTTCTAGCTGGTCATTCGCCATCAAAGTCAATAAGGTGATTGTTCAAAGGTCAATGGAGGGAAGACTCTCAGCGAGAGGGAAATTCCTAGTTTAAATCGAATGATTACAACCGCCTTGTAAATGATCTTAATTGTTTGTTGAGAAACTATAGGATTTAATGTTGTGCTAGATCTGTGTTAAGGAAAACATGCTTGACTAGATTCCACGCATGCATAACCTCCTCTCCACTTTTCATGCTTTCCCTAAAGTGGCGTCCTCCTAAGCTATTGGATTTGAATGCCTTGCTAGGTAGTTAGTAGTTTTTCTTCCTATAAATAAGGCTCAAATGATCCTTCTCAAAAGGTTGATTAATTTGATGATGTACTTGCATTCTTAGTTTTCAAGTAATATAGTTATACTGCTCCAAAGTACTTTTGTTTTCCAATGAATAAAATGAAGTTATAAGTTTGTGCATTTGAGTTTACACTTGTCTTAAGGGATACTCATCCAAGGAGGCCCACTTAGTGAGCATTCCATCCTTAGCTTAGTTGTTACTTTTTATTCAATAATTAGTTAAGAATCTGGCACGGTTCATTCCTGCAGCGACTAGAATTCCATTTTGTGACTATTCCTGTAGCCAAAGTAGACAGAGTAGTTTTTTGTTTGTTTGCTTATATTTTCATTTTTCTCATGCATTTCAACTTAGTATAGTTATTGGTTGATCCTCAACACTCATGTTATTTATTTCCAAGCAATTTACTTTCAACATTATGTTTATCTTAGCTATAGAATGAGGATGGCTACTTGGATTCCTAGTGCACATATTGTGCTGACCCATTTCAAGCCTATGTCCCTGGGTTGACAAGTTAAATGTACCTTCATGATGATTGGGATAGCTATTCAGATTATTTGTCCAATCTCTAAATCATAGTTGTAAGGGATTAGTTGTTAGATCATTGTAGGAGGCCAACAATACATTCAAATCAGATTTATTAACATCATTTCCTCTTTATCCATCCTCTTTTCACTTAATTAGTTCAATTAGCCTAGCTAATTAATTAATTGCATCATTTTCATCTATTTGACGTAATTAATTAAATTGGGTTAATTCATCTCTTTTCACACTAACACTTCATCTCATTAAATTAAATACATCAAAATATTTAATTTAATCCTCCAAGTCATCTTATTTCATTAAATAACCCTAAGTTATTTAATTAAATATCATTTCATCACCCTTCCCCTATTTATTAAATCATTTAATTTAATAAATATCTTTTAATTCTTCTAAATCCCTAATTGCATAAATTAAATTTTGTTTAATTAGCAATTAAACTAATTGTCCTCTAATCAAAGGGAATATTCCCATGGAATATTCTTCATCCTTTTTCACAATTAAAACTTTGTTTTAATTTGTAAAATCCATTTTTCCTCACCCTAATGGAATATTCTCTCTCCTCCAATCAACTCACTTAGCTTCAAAAGCATGTTAATCCTTCAACCTCCTAAGCAAGTTACTTTTGACCTATGTGAGCAGGTCAAAAGTGTGTTTGTTTGAGGAAAGTGTGAGCCTTTGATTAACCTTCATCTTGCATTCTCATCCATTGATGAGAATCCATGATCCATGCCTCTCATCTCCTTCATCTTGAACCGCTGATTAAATTTTTTTATCTCAACCATTCATTTCTCATTTGCTCTCCTATAAATACATCACTATTTGTAGACAAATGGATCCATCTTTTATTGCATACTTATGCTGTTAAATTCACTCACATACTTGCTCATCTTTTACTCACTTTTTAGCTTGTTTTAGTTCATTTTCATTGCACAATAGCTTAGATCATCCATTAATGGCTTCCATGCATCCATCTTAGTTTGTAAATAAATGAGGGTTTTCATCTTTTAGTTCATTTTTAGCTTAGATTAGCTTATCAATTGCATAATTAGATCATTTATAACATAAAATCATGGTAATTTAGCTTGCATCATGTTCATTTTAGCTTAATTTAGGTTTTCACACATCAAACACCATGGTTTCATTGATTATCTTCCATAGAATCGATTGAGACAAGCTCACTATCACAAGATTGGGAAAGGGTTGTCGGTTCACATCAATGTGATACCAATTCCACAACAAGATAAATTTTGAATGGATTAGAATAGATGTTTGGATATCTTTCATAATTTAGTATGTTAGGTTTTGATGAAATATTTAGTTCTAATCTTGTTTGATTGATCTTGTTGAGATTCGAGTATTGGTGGCTCTATTATGCTTCAATTCTTCATGGATCAAGCATAATTTGGCCCATACTAGTATCCTCACATCGACATTCTAGTGCTAGAAGGAGGGAAAACTGATCATTTAACCATATTTTAGCTTGAAATCCATGTTCATGTTGTTTTACAAGTTGCGATGATGCTCAAACCACAAATAGTGACGCCATATAGTGACACCCAAACAATTTGATACAACTATAACTGAGGGTAAATTCTAGGGTTAGATTAGATCAATCGATTCAATGCAAAAGACAAAAACCCAAAGTTCTATCGAGTACAAAGGAAATTAAACAATAAAACGGTTATACCTGTTTCTTGAAACTTCCATGATTACCTCCATAGTACCTTCTTACTTGCTGGATGATGTGTTTCCCTCAGATCGAATATGCGAGCAATCTGCAAATGTCTAAGTCCTACAACAAGCCTTGAAGGATTTCATAAATGCCTAAATGCCTATGACTATGACAATGTCTAAGATTTGATCAAATGAGAATAATAATTCTAATGAGAATCCTAAGAGTGCAAGTGCAAGAGTATAATGCCTATAATATGTGCGTGTGTATAATCGAAAAGTGAGAGGAAAATGGCATTTTATAGAAAATGTCATTTTGAATGGACAGGTGAGATTAATTCATGATGAAAACCTAAAATCAGAGGTCCAGATTAAATCTGAGAATCCCTAATTAGGGTTAGGGAAAAATCATTAATCGAACGGTCAAGATAATATCTCAGATAATTGGATCGACGGTGGAGAATAAATGGGATAGATTAATTAGAAAATAAAGATTTTCAAAAATCAAGAAGATAAAGACTGCCTAATTTGTGAGATTCGAAAAATCAAGAAGATAAGAGTTGGACTAAAGATCAGATTTGGAAAATCAAGATTCTGCCCGATTACTTGATTTTTGGAAGATTAGTTACTATTTTGAATTAAATTAATTCAAAATAATGATTTTGTGAGACAATAAATAATCTTTTTCAGATTATTTACCAAAATGGACTAACAGTTAAGATTGTGATGACATTTTAAATATTTTATTTATTTAAAATGAGAGGAATAGTAAATTGACAATTAAATAATTAAAGATAATTATTTAATTTAGAAGATAAGATTAATTAATTAAATAAATTAATCAATTCATTTAATTAAGACAATTAGTGACATATTAAATAAATAAATGTAATTCATTTATTTAATAATCAAGAAGAATTAATGAATAAGGATAATTAAACAAATTTAGAAATTTATTTAATTATAAGGAGACTTAGAGAATTAGTGATGTATTTAATAAATAAATAAAATTTATTTATTTAATAATCATGAAGAATAAAAGGACATGAATTAATTAAACAATTATAAATTATTTAATTAATAGTCGAATATGGACCAAGGACATAATTAAATGTCATAATTATGCTAGGACGAAAGTGGTAAAAATGAAGCTTGCAAGCCTAGGTCATTTTTAGGTGTCTACATTTTTCCCCTCTTTGTCATAATGTCACATGTCACATTGTGACAAAGAAAATAAGTCAAAAATATGCCCCAGTAAAGGTACGGAGTATCATTGCCCCCTTGAGAAATTTTCAAATTTTGGGTTGGCGACAGAAAAATTTGTAAAGTGTCGCGATAAATCAATTCGATGATTAGAAAAACAATGGCACAGTCGGTTTCGAATTTTGAAATGTTTAAAGCACCTAACGAGGAAGTTAAAGTTGGTCAAATGAGCCTCCAGTAATAACCTTGTTTGAGAAATGTCATTTTGAGTTTATAAATAGGTTGACAAAGGGGTAAAAGTCAATTCATTTCCACTATTTACCTTGAAAATTTTGAGAGCCCAGAGCGAAAAGGAGCGTAGTGAGAATGGTGATTCCAGTGTCAAAGCATCACGGCGAGATCGTACGGACATTCAGACGGCCATAGGGCTCAGAGCCAGCGGTAAGTACCCTTGTCTTGCTTTGTAATTTTTTCGTTTTGCATGCCAAATTTTAGCTTCTAGGGCGAACAACGAATGTGCCGCGATGCATATGCGTTCGCGTTCAACGCATTCACTTTCGCATTCGACGCATATGATGCGTCGTGATGCAAGTGTGAAATAAAATTAGAGTAGAATAGTGGTTTGCGCCTCATTTGACAAATACTGAGACGCATTTGACTTATCGAGTCATAATTGAATAGCGGAATGCCGCAATCGACTATTTGTAACGCATTTGTTATTTTGATCGATGCAACTGATATGATGCAACACACTCATCCTGTTGTGACGCATTTGTCAAATTTCACAACGCAATCGTGAACATGCAACAAATTTGCGATGTTGGACCGCATTTGATGGACGGAACGACGCAATTGATGATTTGAGATGCAATTGCCTTAATGAGATGCATTTACATTTTACCTTGACCCAAGTTGATTTTTATATTTGCATACCCTTAGATGCTTTTGATGATGCTAACAGTTGTCCATAAAGTACTGATATATTGTTCATCTTTTTGCAGAGGCAGCTTGCCCCTATCTATATGCAAGAGAGCCGACCGGCCACATTTCGGTTTACCGACCAGTTGAGCCCATGGGAGCGACACCGATTGATGCGACTAGGGTTGTTATATGTTGCCTACATGCCTGCCATTCGGGCGAACATGGGATTGTTGACTGCATTATGTGAGCGGTGGCATTTGGAGACTTGCTCATTCCACCTGCCGACATGTCAGGCTACGATTACTCTGGAGGATGTCTACCGGATTCTTTGAGTGCCGATCCGAGGGGAGCGGATCGTCTACAACCCTCGTCATGGCGAACAGACCTTTAGAGCGTACTACCAAGATCAGGGTGCAGGATTGGGCATCCAGGATTACGAGATCAGATGGGAGTTCATGGCAGAGCACTATGGTCGCTTTGATGCATTCCTTTCGACCTTGATTACAGGTATTTTAGTTCCCGACCATCGGGGACATGGATTTCCTATTGGCTAGGGAGACGTCTTGGTTGGCATGAGACGAGACAGGACCGTTTATGCTTGGGGTCCTTGCTTACTGGGGACACTCTATCATCAGCTACATGATATTGCTTATAGGAGAGGAGAGAGCATCTCTTGTGGGACTACGCTAATGATGATATGGGCCTAGGAGCACATCTCCATATTTCGTCCGTCGATTGACAGATCGCAGTTGGCCAACGGTATGCCTTATGCTTATTACTACGCCGGTTCCCTATAGTAGACCCAGATGGGTGAGATAGGTTGGTGGCGGCATCAGATCAACACGATGATGTCATTCATCTGGAGGTCGTATCGAGACTACGGACAGTGGGATGATGAGGCAGATCACCTGAGTCTGTGCAGGCAGTTCAAATATTTGATTGGTCGGACAGTGCAAATGTCTTTGATCATTTATATGTATTTACCACAACGTGTCTTGAGGCAGTTCAGAGAGCAGCAGGGCGTACCTGCAGGGACAGCCGAGTACGCCTAGTCCTCCAGAGAGTATGCTTGGGGACCAGCCATTCTAGTGGCCTTCACGGAGCAGCAGATTGATGGGCTAGTAGCCCAGGCATGGGGATGGAGGGGAGGAGTAGCCGATCCCAGGACGACAGCTGATTATGACCTATAGTGGCAGACACATAGGCCAGTGCCATTGACGGATCTGGATGGGCCAGCACCAGTAGACAGACGATCAGTGATTCCTCGTGTGCCACGGGCCAGGCGAGGTGGTAGGGGTAGAGATGGAGGTAGGGGGAGAGGCAGAGGCAGAGACGGAGGCAGGGGTGGAGACGGAGGCAGGGACGGAGGCAGGGGTGGAGACGGAGGCAGAGACGGAGGCAAGGGTGGAGACAGAGACAGAGGTGGAGATGATGGTGGAGATGGGGGCAGAGGTGGGGATGATGGGGGAGATGGACGGAGGCGACGACGTGATGGGCAGAGATAGGTCCAGAGGGTGCACCCACGAGTGGCGAGGGTAGCATTAGACACTATCCCTAAGGTTGGTGAGGAGGGGGAGAGAGAGGAGCAACCCCGACAGGAGGGAGAGGGTGAGGAGAGACGGGAAGAGGAGGTGGCCGAGGATGTAGCGGAGGATGTGGCGGAGGTGGAGAGGTAGGAGGAGGGGGTGGAGATGGGGGGACAGGAGGAGGAGGTGGAGGTGGGGGGACAGGAGGAGGAGGTTGTAGAGGATGATGACAACGAGGATGACGCCATGGATGAGGCCGAGAGACTCCTCAGATGGTGGATGGTGGAGGGAGAGGAGGAGATACCCTCCAGTTCAGTATTGCCTCATGATGCCACGACAGATTAGAGGGTGGCCGAACTACAGTGGAGATTAGATGAGAGCATGGCACAGGTCAGGGCCCTGCAATCAGAGTTAGAGGTAGTCCGAGTAGAGCGGGATCAGGAAGTGATCTGCCAATAGGATTTTCAGCTCAGTGGTGCACTCACTTTGCAGCATTATGCACAGGGCCTATAGGGGACATGGCTCATGAGCTGGCCAGAGTGAGCACGAGATTAGGGCAGTATCAGACATTATATGAGCAGGCAGTGCCACCTAAGTGACGGGATCCTACTTTGTCTCGGTCACAGTCGAGGACGGGCAGTGGCCATAGATCAGGTAGTGCCAGTGGCAGCAGGAGTCACACCAGTGTCAGAGGATCTACCTCGTCAGGGCACACATCAATGCATAGGTCACATCACTCATGCCGGCACACCCCAAGTCATCATTCAGGTCACAGTCATAGGTCGACTGGTTTAGTGCAGAGGTCGGTACAAGTATAGCCACCAGTGATTGATCCCTCTACTTATCAGAGTCCGACCGCAGTGACATCACAGGTATCTGTTGCCATAGAGATGACACCGTCCTTCGCAGTTCCACTAGTGGCACAGGAAGAGGTTGCGACAGGTCCCCCTATCGGTTCAGTCCTAGCTTTAGAGTTGCAGCCGCCACATTCTTCACCACGAGGGGATGATGAGAGTCTACCCTAGGCACATTTTGTTATTATGACACACTATGTATAGATTATTGAGCCTGCGAGCTCTATTTTTGGGATATCCCCTGACTTTATCCTGTGACATTGTACATTTTTGAGATTATACTATATGATGATGCAGTTTTGATGCGGCCTACATGTGTTATGTGATGCTCTTTGATTTAATGTATTATGATATGCATGATGTATGATGTTGATTTATGATGTAACATGTATGTCCTATGATGTTTATTTATGATTTTGATGCCATGTTGATGCAATGCTTACTTATGTGAGATGATAATGATAATGATGTGCATAATGTATTTAGTAAATGAATGTCATGTTATTGATTATGTTAATGCACTTGTTTGTGATTATGTATATGATTTAATGCTGTGGATGATGTATGTATGGACCTAATGCAATGTTTATATGATCATGTATGCACTTATGTTTTTGAATGTCACGAGATATCATCATGAGATGGACGAGAGAAGACGACGAGACTGATGAGAGAAGATGACCAGACCGAAGAAGAGGAGATTACTAGACCAATGAAAATGCATGTTAATTCCTAGACCAAATCCTTCAAAGCTTTATTGTAGGACCTTAATATTTATTGCTCTTAATCATCATTGGGCAGACTATTGTAATGGCCAAGAAACACCATGATATGACATAGATCAAGATGTGCAAGGTCGTACCATTACGTAAGACAAGCAGTCACAGACAAGGATGATCATGACTCATACTAAGAGCATGATTGCCCCAGTCTTTTTATCATAATCAACCACAAGCAGAGAAAGATAAGGACAAATAATGAAACATCGTTGCATCTCTAAATCCTATTTCCAGGACATCCTTGAGAAACTAGCGGCATGATTGCCAAAATAAAAAAATAGAGCCCTTACCATGATATGTCGTTGTTTTTCTAAATCCCAAAATTAGGATCTCGCTGAGAAACTAGTAGTCATGCGTGTCAATCGTCATGATACATTACTGCTTCTCTAAATCCTGCTTAGTGGGATCTCGTTGAAAAACTAATATCATGACAAAAACTAAAAGGCAACTGTCAAGTGTTTGTCAAGTGCGTCTGGATATCCATTGTTTCGATGCCAAGATGTCAGGTTTAATGATGATGAGATGCCCGAGTGTTAAAGCTTTGATGCTGCTCAAACAACAAATGTCCAAATTTGTCAAATTCAGGAAGGACACATCCTAAATAATATGAATGTCAAGAGAATTGATCTCCAAATTCCATGTGATGGTGATGATGACGATGCCTAGGAAGGACCCATCCTGAGGCATAGATGACAAAGTTGGTTCTTGAAAAAGACATATCTAAAGAAAATTGATTTTAAGAGGAGCGATCCAAGAGGATCTTATGAAATGCCAAATGACAGTGATGATGCCTAGGAAGGACACATCCTAAGACATGAATGACCGAGGCTATCTCTCAGAAGGACACATCTGAAGATTAACCTAAAGTTGACAGTTTGACAGGTTATGATGATTTGACTTGCTTTGACCGAGTTTGACTTGTGTTTGACTATATGCCGATTTTGTCATGATGATATGATTGACCTGCTGATGAGATTGTCATTTTGAATAAATGAATGTTTTACTTTGCTCTAGGATTTTTCTCATTTGGGAGTGATTTGCTTTGTCTCAAAGATATTCTGACATGTGTGCCAGTGTAGTGTTATGAACCCTAATGGACTGACCTAGTGCGGCCTCGGGGGCTCATCGATAGATGGCCTTACCTACGTCATACACTTAGAGACCTCATAGTTCGACACGACCAATGAATCTATCCAAAGGACATAAGTTTGGATCATGATTTTATTCTGACAAACCTAAATGGATTGCCCTAATGTCTCGGGGACTCGAATGTGAGTCTCGCCTATGTAGCAAATGCGCAGAGACAACTTAGTTCGAACAAATGACAAAGACTGATTGATACGACTGACTTTGATAAGAAATGACAATGTGTTTGCGTTCCTCGAGCAGTCTGATGTTTTGTTTGTGGTTTTCTTCAAGACATTTTATGATTTTTAGGTCTTTTTTCCAGACATTTTATGATATTTTTGGTCTTTGTTCAAGACTTTTTATGATTTTTTTGGTCTTTTTTCAGGACTTTTTTCCATTTACCAAGATCATGTACGACATCCACTACAGTTTCATGATAAAAAAATTTCCCCCAATCAGGTCCAAGACGTAGCCATTTTTAAGAAACATGGACGAGATGTTGTTGGTTTACTAGATGGACAGTCGTCAGGACTTGATGTCAATCATTTATCCACTATGACAGGTAGGGTAGAATGTGGTGGCAATTTGCGTAATAATGTCAGAAATACCTTTCATCCTAGGCCAAGGCAGACAAAGTGACAGTAGATGGCAGAGCAATGATTGACTACGCATGGCGCTTGTTTGCCAGGTTTTCACTATTGAACGAATCATTTTTCTCTTTACTATTTTCTTGACTTTTTTATTTTTTTTGGTGTCACCAAGACACCTGTTTGCCAGGTTTTCATCAAGGCAACAAATTTTTTTATTTTTATTTTTTTCAATATTTTTTGTATTTTGTATTTAACCAACCTCCTCGATGCTATACGTGAACCTCATGGAGATGTAACTATTGATGGCTCACAATTGTTCTCCATCCGTGCCAAATATAAGCTCCGTAACCAAAAAGAAGATATGATAATGTAGGGCCCAACCGCCTTGGTCTAAATCTTCCCTGATTTTCTCTCGCCGGCTTTTATTCTTGGGGTTTGCATGAGAACTAGTTTCATGTCAGCCAACACCATAACCTTTATTGTAAAGATTTGCCCGATATGCTTGGAGATGGTTCATGAATTTCTTCTTCCAAAGATTTGTACCATGCAAGCATGATTGTTTATACTCCTTCATTAGTTAGACCTTCCGTGGAGACTAACAATTTCCAATTTCAATGGGTAAAATATTCCTGGGTACAAAGACTAGGTTAATGATATCTCGAGAAAGGCAAATGTTATCTGGTAATACAGAGCAAGGTTGAGTTGTATGTGCTAGTCACGGCCAGCGTCATTGACAGTCTTTTTGAGGATTTTGACAATGGTTTTATTTGACGCCTCAACTTGACCATTTCCTTGTGGGTAGTAGGGAGATGAAAAATGGTAAGAATAAACGCCATATAACTCCAATCGCCTTGGTTTTTAAATGGACGCCCGTTGTCAACACGATGATGATTGTGAAGGCCAGCACCGCAAATGATGCAGTTAAGGATGAACTTCATTGTTTGCCAAAGAATATATACAATGGATGGCTTCAATCCACTTCATAAAATACTCAAGGATAATGAATTTGTGGCTTGGATGAGGTTGAATACCACCACGCAGGTCGAGTCCCCATTGAGCTAAGCGTCAAGGAGAAGTGATTGGTCGAAGTTCCTGTGCTGAAGCATGGATTAAATCACTGTGAATCTGACATTTGCGACAAGTCCTCACATATTCAATTGCATCCTTTTCAATTGTTGGCCAATAATACCCAAGTCTCGTTACTTTCTTAGCTTGAGTAGGACCACTCGAATGAGATCCTTATATACCATCGTGCACTTTGTGTAAGGTCGTACGCGCTTCTTTGGTGTCGAGACATCTAAGGAGGGTGTCGTCAAAACTATAGTGGTACAGGGTGTCACTGACGATGGCATACTTTGCAGATTTTTGGATGAAGGACTTCTTTTGGTTATTAGACAAGTTCAGTGGAAGGGTTTGAGATTTTAGGTAGTCATAAATGTCTTGATACCAGGGAGAGTTGGGACCAACAAGTTCGCAAACCATTTCTAATTCTAGAATATCATATGCTGGGATTAAAAGTTGTTCTATTAAGAACTCAAATTGTGACACATTTTGAGGGATGTCCAAGAGAGAACCAATAGTAGCCATTGCATCAGCTGCCTTATTCTGTGTCCTAGGGATTTGTTCAAAAGCAATCAATTGGAAGTATGTCAGAAAACTATCCACCATCCTCTTGTAGGGAAGCAACTTCTCATCCTTTGTTTCATAGTCATCATTCACTTGGTTGATAACGAGCTGGGAATCCCTGAATACAAGCAACATTTGAATTTTTCATTTAATTGCCATTTTGAGACCTGTGACTAGTGCTTCATATTCGGCAATGTTATTTGTACAAGGGAAAGCGATTCGGAATGCCTTAGGAATTGAATCCCCTTGTGGTGTGATAAACAAGATTCCAGCACCTGAGCCATGACCAGTATGAGACTAATCAAAATATAGCTTCCATGGTACTGCCAGTTCCGCATGAAAAATGGATTCATCGGGAAAATCAATTACTAGTGGATGAGTGACTTGAATCGGTGCGTCTGCCATTTGGTCTACTATTACCTATCCTTTTATTGCCTTATGCTCAACATATTGTATGTCATACTCGCTTAGTATCATGACCCATTTTGCCAACCAGCCTGTTAATGCCGCCTGACTGAAGAGATATTTCAGTGGATCAATCTTGGCAACTAGCTGTGTCTGATGACTGAGCATATAGCGTCTTAATTTTTGGGATGCAAAGACAAAAGAAAGGCATGCACATTCAATGTTTGTATAGTTCAACTCATACCCTATCAGTGTGCGGCTGATGTAATAGATGGCTCGTTCTTTTCCTTCATAATCATTTTGTGCCAATAATGCCCCCAGTGCTGAACTAGTAGTCGAGATGTATAGGATTAATGGTTTTCCATGAATTGGAGGCATGAGGACTAGTGTTGATAGTAGGTAATCTTTGATTTGCTGAAAGGATTCTTGACATTTATCTGTCCATATAAAGGGAATACCCTTGCGCAACAGATACTGGAATGGGTGACACTTATCTGCCAATTGGGCTATAAAACGCCAAATAGATTGTACCCTGCCTTGTAGAGTTCTTAGTTCACTGATTCCTTTGGGCGGAGGCATGTCTATGATGGCTTTGACCTTTGCTGGATCAACCTCTATTCCTCTTCGGGAAACTATGTATCACAGGAGTTTTCCTAATGTGACCCCGAAAACACACTTCTTAGGATTTAGCCAGACTTTGTACTCTTCAAGTCTCTTGAAAATTGTGTCGAGTAGCTTCAGATGATCTTTCCTGGTTTCTGATTTGGCTAATAGGTCATCTACATAATCTTCCATTATTTTGTGTATCATGTCATGGAAGATTGTGGTCATAGCCCTTTGGTATGTGGCACCTGCATTTTTGAGACTGAATGGCATGACATTCCAACAATATGTACCCCATGGGCAAGTAAATGCTATTTTGTGCTGGTCTTTAGGAGCAATGCGAATCTGATTATAGCCGGAGAAACCATCCTTGAGGGATAGCATCTCATATCCTATAGTGAGGTCAACTATTATGTCAATGTTTGGCAAAGGAAAGTCATCCTTTGGGCATGCTTTATTTAGGTCTCGAAAGTCTATACATACGCGGATCAGCCTATTTGGCTTTGTCACTGGCACTAGGTTGGAAATCCATTTAGTGTAATCAATTGACCATATGAATCCGGCGTCTAGTAATTTCTTTAACTCAGCCTTGACCAATAGAGCAACTTAAGGGTGCATTTTGCGCAACTTCTGCTTGACTGGTTTAGCATTAGGTAATAGCGGGAGATGGTGTAGAACTAGTTTTGGGTCCAACCCTGGCATGTCAGCATAGGACCATGTGAAGTTGATTTTTCATTCTGCAAAGAATTTATGAAATTATGGTCTCTCGTCTTCAGTTAATGATGCAGCAAAGAGGACCATCTTGGGATCTTCTGAAGTTGATATGTTATCCTCTATTGTGTCTTTGATAAGCATAGCCGATTTCTCCTGTTGCATGAGGAGAAAGTCCAATCCTCCATCTTTGGGCGCCTTAGAGAGGTTTTCACCCGCAAATACATCCTTTATTTTTACTATTTTATCATCAAGAGGTGCCTTTCGGTTTTCACCTAGAGACGTTTCACTTTTTGTTTTATTCTTATTTTTACTTTTGCGACTAGAGGACAGAGCAGTCTCGCCAAAGTATGCCGTGCAGTCTAAATCAATGGCAAATCCTGATTTGTGGTCCCCACTGGGTATGCTTTCTCGTAATCCCATAAATTCAGCAATTGCCTCATCATTCTGAAATGTGTCTAGGGTTGGCGGTCCTTGTTGGTCCCAATCGACTAGCTCAGGGTAAACTAAGGTAATGCCATCATCAATGTTGGTGAATTGGGGTGAGGATGCGGACAACATGCAGACGTATTCAGTGATGTTGTAGATGAGATTATCATCATCCAACTTGACATTAGACTCTATCCAATATTCTCCTTCACTAGTGTCATATTCGTTGTCAAAATAAGGGGTGAAGGTTTTAGAGCCCTGATTGTCAATGTCATCTAATACTTCAGATGGATTGGACTGAAGGGGTTCAGATGAAGGGTGTTGTACGTCATGGGAAGTGGCAATGGGAGTTTGACTATTTGGAGCCTGTTCAATTTTGAATGTTTGCAAAAACCGTTGTTCAGTCGGTTCCACAGTTTACGACAAACCGTCCATCAAGACAACCAGTTTAGGGATGATTCGAGCCAAATTCCCTCTTAGGGAATTAGACGTTTGATTGAGGTTTCCTAGTAGTCTCGACACTATCGGAAGCATGCTTTCGCTCATTTGAAATTCGAGGAGGGTACATCTGTCGTCATTGTGGTGAGTCAGAAAATCAAGATACTTGATTTGAAAAGTTTCTATGGGTTCCCTTCGGCCAGTTTTATTTCTTCCTAGGCCACTAGTACCATCGTAGCCTTTAGCCTTCATGATGTCATAACCTTTGCCATATTTTTGAACTGGTAATGGGGGTAGTATGACAATATCCTTATAGATCCATCTTGTAATGTCAGTAAGGTCTTCCTTACTCATGTCTCTCCACTTGATAAAAACTATTTTCGGTGGAACTTTGAAAGTTTCCTGAGGTTCCATTCTGAAACATGGCCGACCATAGACCTTTGGAGACCTGGGCATTGTTGTTATGTTGTATGTTGTGTGCAGTTTGAATTCTCTGCAGCCAAGGTCCTAGATTTTGACAGTGGATTCAGTCTTAGGGCTAGTGGAAGGTGGTGGTATGGCAGAAGACGTGGATGGAGCGGATGTGGAAGATGGCGTGAGTGTGGACGGGTCAACGTATTTGGATGACGAGGAGCCAAATGCTTCTCGGTTAATAGGTACTTAGTTTTCAGAGATACCCCTTAAGTTTGTACAATATTGGAAAGGGTCGGGGTCTCCATATATGGTTATTTTTGTGCCGTCAAATGGAAATTTTAGGCATTGGTGATATGTGGACGAAACAACTTTTAAGGCATGGATCCATGGATAGCCGAGCAAGATGTTGTATGGTAATTCCAAATCCAGGACCTGGTAGGTTGTGTCCACAATGACCGGTCCCACTTTGATAGGGAGAGAGATAACACCACGTGAAGAGCATTCCTTGTCATTGTATGCTTTGATCACTATACTCTTTGTTGGGTCCATGCATGCATCAGAGAACCCTAGAGCCTTAACCAGTTTGAGGGAGCATATATTCAATCCTGCTCCACCATCTACTAAAACTCGTCTAACTTTGTGCTTGTGGACAAAAGTTTCTATGTGCAATGCATCATTGTGGTTGGTTTTAGGTGATAAGTAATCTTGCTCTGAGAAGGTGACGTGGTGAGGCGTAGTGAGATATCCCACCATGGTTTCAAATTTATTGACATCGATGTCCTTGGGGACCGACGACTCGAGCAAGGTTTTATCTAGGATATATTTGTGTGCAGGGGATATACGAAGTAGCTCAAGTATAGAGATTTGTGCGGGAGTCTTTCCTAGCTGGTCAATGAGGTTGAATTGACTTTTGGGTTTCCATTGCTTTGTGGTCAGGATAGGTTCTAGCTTTTTAGCAGATGGGCCAGGTATGGTTATTGGTCATACCCACAAAAGGATATGAATATCACAGCAAAACCTATCCTGGGAATTAGACATTCCAGCAGGTGACTAATACCTCTTCATGATCGTTCATTTACTTGTCAAACCAGGGAACGTAAACTTTTAATGGAGCGGCACAATATGTGCACTAAGAACCGGTTTCAGTCACAATCTATTGAAAAATAAATACTTGGAAAGAAATTCTATCTATGCTATAGGAAGGTAATGCAAAGTTCTCTTAACTCAATCATAATCTAACCAAAGCAGAAATCATAATAGCTACAATTGAGAGACAAACTAT
>VDFB02202085.1:0-30761 GCA_007258455.2 Sequoia sempervirens | reverse complement strand
GATGATATAGTGTCAAGTGACACTCAGCCACTTGAGGACGATGAGCCTCGCCAGAATGAGGAAGAAGTGGAACAGGTTAGAGAAGTCGAGGCACGGGAGCAGCGGCCTTTCGATATACTATATGAGGTGCCCGATTGGCTTAGAGACAGAATGCGAAGGAGCCCGAGCGAGGAGATTGATCCAGCAGTTGAGATGGAAGAGCTTTTGAACCGGATCAGTGCTCCTCCGCCGAAGAAGAAGGCAAGAAAATTTTCGAAGATCTCCACAGATGAGGATGGCTCTCGTACCCTTCACGTTGCTGTCCCACGAGTCGAGTGTGACCGGAATGAAGCAGCTCCGGAAAACTATGTGGTCACCACTCTTGACTTGGGATGCCCTACTGGTGCACAGATTGTTGAGGAGTGCGATAACTCCTTCCTTGCCCTCAAGGATAGATTATTCAAGAAAGAAGGAAAGTACAAGAAGTTGAAACGAGAACACAAGGCGGTAGTTGGATATGTTCAGCAGTTGTCTCGCTTCAGGGCGATGTACCAGTTGATAGCCCACATTCCCGAGAGTCGACCGTTTGGTAGAATTGTGGAGGAGATGGCACGTGAGGCGTAATAAATGGGTCACAGGGGTTCGTACGGAGACAGAGAAATTCATGGAGGACCTATCTTTTGCTTTTCAGCAGGCCTCTTCTATTTTGACACGGATGGATGCGGTGGATCAGGCTTGGGGTGATGCCTCTATCTATCAGAGTAAGGTGATCCAGCGTCTCGAGGTATTGAGGCATGTACCATTGCAGCTGCTGATTGATGGAGGTGTCATTCAGGCGAATGACCGATATGATTTCTCTCGGTGGTATTCTTCAGCTATCACAGGGCGTGGCTTCTTCGATGCAGCACAGGCGGATTCAGCCAGGATACATAAGGCTATGGCCAATATCATAGATGGAGTTCAGAACACCTTCGAGGCCATCTTTGCTAGGCGGCTGAGTCCAGATGAGATAAGTCTTGATAATTTGAGGGGTTTGCTGGTTCCCTTCTTCGCAGATGTTAAGACCTTTGTACAGGATGACTTTGAGAATACTGCTACATTCTCCACTTTGATCCAGAACACACAGGACTCATTAGCTGCTTGGAGAAAATCTTGTACAAGGCACGAGCATTCAGTCACGGTGTTAGAGTTTCAGTTGGATTGTGTTCCACCGATTTCAGCTCAGGAGGTTGAGGCCGTACTTAGCAGATTTGTTGAATTAGCAATCAGAGAGAAGGCAAATGGGAACACACTACTGGACGAGGAGCTTCTAGAAGACTGAATATGGAGCATTTATTGCATTTGCTATTTTGGGAGTGAGTGGGAATCTTTGATTCATTTAATGTACCACTCCCTATTCTGGCAGTTTTTAGGGTTAGGGCTGAGGTGGCACGATTCTGGCCACTCTATTGATTGTAACCCTAGCCGTCCTTTGGGACTTGGCTAGCTATAAAAGGGGGAGTCCCCCTCATTTGTAAGGCATTAGAATTAGAGATTAGAAATCAGAATATTAGAAGATAGATCAGAGCTAGAGATTGTTGAGTAGAGCTAGATAGTGTAGAGCATTTTGCATAATTTGGAGAAGAGAGAAAGTTTTCCCTTTGAAAACTTTTGAAGAGACTGTTGTGTAACACATTTTGTGATAATAGATCTTTTCATTGATGATGGAATTTGTCTTGTCATGAAATGCTAGCAAGGTTTCTTCTTCCTTTCGTATCCAAGTAGATTAAATTCATGCAAGTAGCTTACTTTGGTGTGTGGTGTTTCATTGAGATAGCTTCATTTTATTCCATACCACTAGCGGCTTGTTGATGATAAGTCTGCCTTGCGTGGTCAACTGGACATTATCTTGTGCTTGACTTCGGTTATGGCTTACATACTTATATGCGTTGTTCTGATGGTGTACGTATGTTAAACTGTAACTTGAATACCTTTCGCTATCCCCTTTGAAGATTGCACCGATTTTGCTGAGGCTGTCCGACGGGGGCTAGGTGAAATCTGGTTGAAGTCTATTGAGACGAAGCCCCACATACCTTGCATTTAGAATAGAGTACAAATTTCTTAGGCCCTTTCCCTTTTACTTTCCGCATACTTCTTGTTAGTTTTAGAAAGGATACACATTGCCAAATCATACACGTAAGAATCCCCTTCAAATTACATATCAACTGCTAACTGCGAGAAGTCTGAACAACTACGTAAGTCCCCTTGACATACCAGCAATATCACATCAAGCCAAACCGAGCCTATTCGCACTAAAGGAACCTTGGAGTTGAACGCACGAACTTTCTGGCAATCTTAGCGTGCGGAATACTTTGATCAAGAGAGAATAGAGCGCCCGCTAGCTTAATTTCGCTTCGCGGTTAAAAGGGTCCCAAAAACCACGTCAACAGCACCTAGGTTTTGTTCAGAATACAATTATAAATGGACCCAATTGTTCATATTTGAAAAACACTGATGGCTGATTGAAAAAGCAGCCAACCCTAGAATTTGAAATTTGCTCGAAAAAGTTGTGATATGGGTTTTCTTCAGAAGACTAATTTGAGAGGACCCAGATGATCGAAAATTGAATGCATTGACGATCTCACTGACATGCAAATAAAAAGCAGCTGCTGCAACTTGATGAACTTCTTGAAAATTTCTTTAGAAGAATGAGTTGATAAAACCCAAATGGCTGAAAATTGAATATCTTGGCCTTCTTGAAAAATTTGATCTTCTGGGTGAAAAAACTTGTAAAAGCAAGGCCTTATGCTACTGGTCTGAAAATTTTAATGAAGAATCAACAAACTTGAGTTCTTGAATCATGAAATATAACTTCAAATCTTCTGCTCCAACTTTCTCTTTTGAATGCTACCTACAAAAATAATGAAAATTACATGAAAGAGAGGTGTTAAATAGACTTAGGGTTTGAAATAGGTTTGCTTTCTTTTGTTTTTATCTTCAAAACCCTAAAATTGGCCTGTTCAATGAACTTGGACATTCTCTTCCTCTTGCCATTTTGAATCTTTTGAAAGCTTTGAAAGTTTTACTAAGGCATTGTAAGTTGGGCGCCCTTCTTGGCTAGAGGCGCCTACTTCATTCAGACTTAACCATTTTACTGAGTTTTTTAACTTTTCTTCCATTTTGACCCTTGGTTTAATCTTGATTTCTGGAGGTTCAGTTGATCCGGTGGACGAGTCGAATGATTCATCGCGAAGCTCAACTGATTCTGAGAAGATTGTTTTGGAGGTGTCTCGGGGAAAAATTTCGTTTTGACCATCAAATTCATGGGAGCCTATCCTCTGCAGGGGCGCCCATTTTGTCCAGAGTTAGCCATTTTTCTGATTTTCAAGTTCTTCCTTTTACCTCCTCTGCTTCAGAAGATTTTACAGTTTTGGATGATTGGGGCATCAAACGGACTGATGGCTGGGCTCGTTGCGGAGTGTAATGTCCCCTTCTCATCAGTGATCAGCATTGCAATTCATCAGTCTATTCCGGAACCCGTAGACTGGAATGAGGTGAAATTAGGGTTTCGTGGCTTGGAGTTTTGTGGCATTTCATGTTATTTACTATTTATAGTAAATGCTAGTTGTGGCAGTTGCAGTTGTCTATTCTTAGTCCTTTGCAGTTGGAGCAGTTATTTTTATTATGGTTTGGTCTTCAGATAGCTTTAATTGGTGAAAAATATTTAATTGAAGGCATTATGTTTTAATTCACTGTTGACCCCCCCCCTTGGCCTAAGGAAATAACTTAAGTTGTTTTTAAAGTGGGGCCATGAAGGGTACGCCTTCATAAAGAGCTTTATTAATTTTTATTAAGAACTTTATTCCTTGAGCAAAAGTGGACGCCACTTTATATTATTTGAATAAAGTGAAATTTTTGGAGGCTTTTGGGACGTCACTTGAGAAGTTGACTGGTCTTTGGGAATTGGAAAGGTCTCTTGTGTCTTTTGAGCTGCTTCTCAGGCAATTGAAGAGTTTTGGTGAGCTCTTATTTATTGAAGGCTTTTGCTCCAGCATTGCATCCATGAAAATTATGCTAAAGTTATGCTGTCGAAATGACAATTGACATATTGCTTCGAGGAAGTCTACCTCCTAGCCTTTCATCCAATTTCGTGTTTGCAATATAACACCTAGTTGGCTACATTGCTGCTTCTCAACATCAGACTAGCAGATTGAGCATCACAGATTGAAGATTTTGGAGTTTTTTTCACAGTTCTGGTTTCCTGGTTTTTACACAGCTGAAGCTGATTTTTGTTCATATCTTCTGGAGTGAATTTTATTTTGTTCTGGGTACTTTGGTAATCCATTTGTTGACTTAAGGCGCCCCCTTCCTCAAAGAATTGGAATTTAATTCCAAGTATTAATTTTTATCTTGCAAAATCGATTTTTCAAGGAGGCCGTACTTTTCTGTTTGCATTGGGAATTGTGTCAGAAAATAAAGGATGTGATTTGCTGCTGTTTCTTTCTCCTGGTTTGGTCGCCTATCTTCTGAGAGTCCTTTGCAACTGATTTCAGTCAATTCGGAGGTGAAATAAGTGAGTTATGAGTATTTTACTGTTTTCCAGTTTGCTGTTATAAATTTCCAGAACTCAGGATTTTACATCAGATTTATCAGTTTCCAGTTTTAATCATTTTTCAGTCATTGGAAAGCAAAGAACATTGTTAGAATTCATTCTTATCTCCTTATCTCATTTCTCTATCATTGTAATTCATGTATTTGCAGTCATTTTGAATTGTAAGGTTCTGATTAGTAGTACTAATCTAACCCATTATTATTGCTGCAACTATTTGATTAAATTCTCATTAAAGTCCCCTGGATGGTTTACCGCCAGTGTGGTTAAATTGATTGTAACTCTTGTACCCACTCAAAGTGGTGAATCCCCACAGTTCCGTGGATGCCCGCCGCAGCGGATGAATTGTTTCTAGTGTAATCTTTTCCCCCCACTGTTTGGTGGTAGCGTGGAATTGCTTTTCATGGCTGGTTATCCGCCTATCTGTTTATAATTTCAACTTTCTTCACTCCGTCATATGTTAGCACCTCGCCCTTAGTGGGATCTTGAGTGCACATTCTTGACGTTGAGTAGTTATTCAATTCAAGTTCAGTTTTCAGTTTGATGCTAACGCTAATCCAGTTATCTATCTCTAGTTGTGTTGTGTTAAAACATCGAAAAAATTGGTTAGCATATTTCAGTGGTATCAGAGCCGAAGACCCTGCCATCCTGTGGCAATTTGTAGTAGTTAACTGATGAGTGAAAGAGACACTAGGCCATACACCAGAAGTCAGGCCAGAAATCAGCATCAGTTTCCGCCCGTTCCAGAGGCAGATACCTTCTCAGAAGCCCTAAGAGATCTTGGTAAAACAGTGGAAGGTTCAGAGAATTCAGTAGAAGTGGTTGATCACATAGTTGTAACCATGTCAGATTCTGTAAGGAGAGATAATGAAGAGAGGGATAGAATGGAGAAGAAGTTTGATGGGATGATTGACATGATGTCCCGATTATTGTCCAAGTTGGACTAGCAAGCAGCTCACAATATCATTCAGCCCCAAAATAACTCAACTGGAGAAAGCAGTGGAGTTAATGGGAATAATAATAGTGGCAGTCCTGAGGTGAATACAAGAGACAGAATTGTAGGTCAGCATGCTGCAATTCCTAGTGGGTCATCCTCTAGACCCCTTTTTCCTGTCTTTACACCAAGGGAAGAGCAACAACCTGTTGAAGCTGCTCCAAACTTTGTTGATGATGCTCGTCAAGCTTACATGGAGTACGTTTCTTTACCTCTTGACTTGAGAGGTACTTGGACCTTTGACCAATTCATGAATCAAAGGAGCCGAAGAAATGGAGGAAGGACTGATTCAATGGCACCTAGAAATGACTTCTACCAAGCATTGGGAAAAATCACTATGGAACATTTTGATGGTAGTAATAAGTGTACAGCCAGATCGTGGGTGCAGAAATTAGATAACTACCTTTCTCTCAGACCCATGTTGGAAGAAGATGCTATCAAATTTGCTACCTTGCATTTAGATGGCATAGCTCATGAATGGTGGACTCATGGTTTGGTCACTCTTGGCCATAATCTAGTTCGCACATATGGGGAGTTTACCAATAAGTTGATTGAAAGATTTGACACCAAAGATCCAGAATTGAGATTTAGAGAATTGGCACAATTGAAACAGCAAGGATTTTTAGAAAACTATGTGGCTGATTTTCAGAGGTTGTTAGTAATGGTGCCTAACATTACTGAAAGAAGACTTGTAGTACTTTTTGCTGAAGGTTTAATGGAGCCTTTGAAGGGTTGGGTCAAGGCATTCGATCCACCAACATTAGATGAAGCTATCAAAAAAGCTAGGAGCATGGAGTTGGCAGCCCCAAGGCCTAAATTTCACTCAAAACCATTCAGCCATAAGAAAGATAAAAAGTCTTTTTCAAATCTGCCCAAGAAGTTTCCACCAAGGCTGTCCGAAGAGCTCAAAGAACAGCTTAGAAAGGATGGAGTTTGTTACACTTGCCGTGATCCTTGGGTTAAGGGTCATCGCTGCTATGGAAGAGGCAAAGCTAATCAAATGGAGGGCTATTCTGATTATGGATCAGAATCTGATTCATCTGATCAGCAATACGAATCAGCAAGTAGTGAAGGTGAAGAAGCTCCAGAAGACAAGTCCGAAGAGGTGGGAGATGGTAGTGCTTTTGCACAACTATCAAGTTTTCAAAAGAATGAGTCCTTTCGGGTTCATGGAGTGGTGAATTCACAAAGGATAGTTGCCCTAATTGATACGGGAGCAACTCACAATTTTATTGATGAAGGACTAGTTGCTAGAAAAGGTTTGAAGACTGAAGAATTTGATGGTTTCAAGGTAATGGTTGCTGATGGTTTTACTATGTCTTGCACAAGGAAGATTCCTAACCTCTCTTTGCAATTGGGAAATCATGAGATTAAAGATGATTTTTATGTGGTGGGAATTGGAGACACTGATATTGTGTTGGGCATACAATGGCTGCGGTCTCTTGGTGAGATCACATTGAATTTGCAAACCATGGAGCTGAAATTTCAGTCTAATGGAAGGAAGGTTGTTTTAAGAGGGATGTCAAATGGAGGCCCTCGAATTGTGTCTTTGAAAAGGATGGAAAGGCTGATCCGCCATGATCAGGTTGAATGGGCTGCTGAATGTATGGTTTTACCAGCTGATCCGGTTGAGGAAAAAAGGCAATATCATCCTGATATTCAAGCCTTACTTTCAAAGAAAAGTAAAGTCTTTGGAAGCTTACCTCCTGGAAGACCTCCTGAAAGAGGTTCTGAGCATGTGATTGAGTTAGAAGAAGGAGCAAAACCAGTCATTACTACACCTTACCGCTATCCAAAGAGGCAGAAAGATGAAATTGAAAAAGCCATCAAGGAGCTGTTGGAAAGTGGTTTTATTAGACCAAGCAAGAGTCCATTTGCTTCTGCAGTAGTGCTGGTCAAAAAGAAAGATGGTACAATGCGTATGTGTGTTGACTACTGCGCATTAAATCAGAAAACCATCAAGAATAGATATCCTATCCCTAGGATTGATGAGCTTATTGATGAGCTCCATGGGGCAATGTTTTTCTCAAAGATTGATCTTCATTCGGGCTATCACCAAATCAGAATGAGGGAAGAGGATATAGAGAAGACAGCGTTTAGATGCCATTTTGGGCATTTTGAATTTCTTGTCATGCCTTTTGGTTTGACAAATGCTCCAGCCACATTTCAATCTTGTATGAACAAGATTTTTAGACAGCAGTTGAGGAAGTTTGTGCTCATCTTTTTCGATGACATTCTCATATTCAGTAAGTCATGGGAAGAGCACCTTAAGCATTTAGAAGAAGTGCTTAGCATTTTAGAGGCGGAATGTTTGTTCGCCAAAAAATCAAAGTGTGAGTTTGGGTTGACAGAACTTTTATACCTTGGCCACATTATCAGTTCAAAGGGTGTGAAAGTGGATCCAGAAAAGATAAGGGCCATTCTTGATTGGCCAACTCCAAAGAATATTTCTCATTTGAGAGGATTTTTGGGGTTATGTGGATTCTATAGAAGATTTGTGAAAGGGTATTCTCATCAAGCAGCACCTCTCACAGATCTTACAAAGAAAGGAGCTTTTCTTTGGACTAAGCAAGCACAAGAGGTTTTTGATAAGTTTAAACAAATCATGAGTTCGTGTCCTGTGTTGGCACTTCCGGATTTTTCAAAACCTTTTGAATTACAATGTGATGCTTCAGGAGAAGGAGTTGGAGCTGTCCTAATGCAAGACAAACATCCTACTGTCTTTGAGAGCAGAAAGTTGAGAGGGGCAGAAAAAACTTACTCTATTTATGACAAAGAGATGCTTGCCATCATGCATGCTTTGTCAAAATTCCGTCAATACTTGGTGGGAAGTAAATTTGTTGTTAAGACTGATCACAACAGTCTTAAACATTTTATGCGCCAAAAGGAATTGAATGAAAGGCAGCAAAAATGGGTAAGTAAACTCCAAGCATATGACTTTGACATTGAATATGTCAAAGGAAAAAATAATATAGTGGCTGATGCTCTTTCTAGAAGGCCTTATTTGCAGTCAATTTGTGAGTTATCAGCTGATTGGAAGGAATTAATTGCTGCTGATTATGTTAAAAATCAGTTTGCAACCAGCTTGTTAGAAGGTCATTTGGTTGATGGAAGGTATAAGTTGGTTGATGGGTTGATTTATTATAAAGATAGAATCTTTTTAGTACAAGAATCTAAGCTTAAAAAGAAGATTTTACAATCTTTTCATGATGTTCCCCTTGCTGGTCATCAAGGGATTTTCAAGACTTATAAGCAGATTCGTGAAAGATTCACTTGGAAAGGGTTGAAAGAAGAAGTCTTGAACTACATTAGAGAGTGTCCTATTTGTCAAAGAAATAAAAATGAACACTCTTATCCAGCTGGTCTACTTCAGCCTTTGCCCATTCCAAATCAGAAGTGGGAAAGTATTGCCATGGACTTTATCACGGGGTTGCCCAAGGTGCAAGGACGTGATTGTATATTTGTTGTGGTTGATAGACTAACAAAATTTGCTCATTTCTTTGCTGTTACCACTTCATTTACAGCAGCTCAAGTGGCTGAGTTGTTTTTTAGAGAGGTGTTCCGTTTGCATGGGTTGCCTAAAACTATTGTCAGTGATAGGGACAGCAAGTTCCTAAGTGTCTTTTGGCAGGAGATCTTCAGATTGAGTGGGACAGTGCTTACTCCAAGCACTAGTTATCACCCACAAACAGATGGGCAGTCAGAAATTGTTAACAAGTGGTTAGAGGGCTACCTAAGGAACTATGTTTCAGGACAGCAGCGAGCTTGGATTAAATGGCTTCATTTAGGAGAGTATTGTTACAACTCTTCTTATCACATGTCAATTAAGATGTCTCCTTTTAAGGCTCTTTATGGTTATGAGGCTACTAATTTTGTTGATTTAGTGTTTGGTGATAGTAGAGCTCCACAAGCACTGGATATGTTACAACAAAGCCAAGACATCTTGAAACTCTTAAGGAAAATCTGCAACAAGCTCAAAATCAGCAGAAGTTATACGCTGATCAGCAGCGTGTGGAAAGGTCTTTTGAAGTTGGGGACATGGTCTATTTGAGGCTTCAACCATATAGACAATCTTCTCTCAAGAAGAGTGGTGCAGAAAAGTTGAAGCCACGCTTTTATGGTCCTTTCAAAATCACCAAAAGGATTGGTGAAGTTGCTTATGAGTTGGAACTTCCAGCTGAAAGCAAAATACATAATGTTTTTCATGTGTCTCGCCTCAAGAAGGCAATTGGACACAATGTGGTGGCTACATCAGAATTACCTCCATTGGATGAGGAAGGTCAGTTAGTGTTGATTCCTGATGAAATCCTTGATACTAGAGAACGTTCTTTGAGGAGAAGGACAATCAAAGAATATTTGGTTAAGTGGAGGAATTTGCCTTTGGAAGATGCTACGTGGGAAGGTGAACAGATTTTGTTGCATCCATCTTTTCAGTTGCTTGAGGACAAGCAATTTCGAGGAGGGCGGACTGTAATGTCCCCTTCTCATCAGTGATCAGCATTGCAATTCATCAGTCTATTCCGGAACCCGTAGACTGGAATGAGGTGAAATTAGGGTTTCGTGGCTTGGAGTTTTGTGGCATTTCATGTTATTTACTATTTATAGTAAATGCTAGTTGTGGCAGTTGCAGTTGTCTATTCTTAGTCCTTTGCAGTTGGAGCAGTTATTGTTATTATGGTTTGGTCTTCAGATAGCTTTAATTGGTGAAAAATATTTAATTGAAGGCATTATGTTTTAATTCACTGTTGACCCCCCCCCTTGGCCTAAGGAGATAACTTAAGTTGTTTTTAAAGTGGGGCCATGAAGGGTACGCCTTCATAAAGAGCTTTATTAATTTTTATTAAGAACTTTATTCCTTGAGCAAAAGTGGACGCCACTTTATATTATTTGAATAAAGTGAAATTTTTGGAGGCTTTTGGGACGCCACTTGAGAAGTTGACTGGTCTTTGGGAATTGGAAAGGTCTCTTGTGTCTTTTGAGCTGCTTCTCAGGCTATTGAAGAGTCTTGGTGAGCTCTTATTTATTGAAGGCTTTTGCTCCAGCATTGCATCCATGAAAATTATGCTAAAGTTATGATGTCGAAATGACAATTGACATATTGCTTCGAGGAAGTCTACCTCCTAGCCTTTCATCCAATTTCGCGTTTGCAATATAACACCTAGTTGGCTACATTGCTGCTTCTCAACATCAGACTAGCAGATTGAGCATCATAGATTGAAGATTTTGGAGTTTTTTTCACAGTTCTGGTTTCCTGGTTTTTACACAGCTGAAGCTGATTTTTGTTCATATCTTCTGGAGTGAATTTTATTTTGTTCTGGGTACTTTGGTAATCCATTTGTTGACTTAAGGCGCCCCCTTCCTCAAAGAATTGGAATTTAATTCCAAGTATTAATTTTTATCTTGCAAAATCGATTTTTCAAGGAGGCCGTACTTTTCTGTTTGCATTGGGAATTGTGTCAGAAAATAAAGGATGTGATTTGCTGCTGTTTCTTCCTCTTGGTTTGGTCGCCTATCTTTTAAGAGTCCTTTGCAACTGATTTCAGTCAATTCGGAGGTGAAATAAGTGAGTTATGAGTATTTTACTGTTTTCCAGTTTGCTGTTATAAATTTCCAGAACTCAGGATTTTACATCAGATTTATCAGTTTCCAGTTTTAATCATTTTTCAGTCATTGGAAAGCAAAGATCATTGTTAGAATTCATTCTTATCTCCTTATCTCATTTCTCTATCATTGTAATTCATGTATTTGCAGTCATTTTGAATTGTAAGGTTCTGATTAGTAGTACTAATCTAACCCATTATTATTGCTGCAACTATTTGATTAAATTCTCATTAAAGTCCCCTGGATGGTTTACCGCCAGTGTGGTTAAATTGATTGTAACTCTTGTACCCACTCAAAGTGGTGAATCCCCACAGTTCCGTGGATGCCCGCCGTAGCGGATGAATTGTTTCTAGTGTAATCTTTTCCCCCCACTGTTTGGTGGTAGCGTGGAATTGCTTTGTTCATGGCTGGTTATCCGCCTATCTGTTTACAATTTCAACTTTCTTCACTCCGTCATATGTTAGCACCTCGCCCTTAGTGGGATCTTGAGTGCACATTCTTGACGTTGAGTAGTTAGTCAATTCAAGTTCAGTTTTCAGTTTGATGCTAACGCTAATCCAGTTATCTATCTCTAGTTGTGTTGTGTTAAAACATCGAAAAAATTGGTTAGCATATTTCACGGAGCTGAGAGGATTTTGAAGGGGGTTCTTTGGGAGTAACTTCATCAAAAAGTTGAATTTGGGCCATCAAAAGCTTGGGCGCAATTTCAACTTTGCTTTTGACTTTGACATTTAAGCTCTTGTTTTACCCTTTGTTTCGCCTCTTGTATCTGATGACTGCCAACCCTGATTGACGTGCTGATGGTCTCTTTGAAAAGCCTGATCAATCTGGGAGAAGACATGTTGGAGGCTTCATTGGTAGATTCATCTGTTTAGGCCCTCAAAATCAAGGGCGCCTTTCTCTTCTAGGGGCGCCCATTTGCTCCAGACTCGGAATATTTTATTTGATTTTCTTCTTCTCATTTGAACCTTCATTCTATACCTTGAGCTCAATTTGGATTTGTCGGAAACCGGCCAGTCGAATGTCTTGATGAAGATATCCGCTGCGAAGCTAACTGAATTCTAGAGAGATTGAGCACTTTAGCAAACCCTAACTGTTGGATTAGGACCCTTAAAAGGCTGGGCGCCCTTCTTGTCATGTCCCAAAATTGTAACACATGAAAATGCAAATCAATAAATAAATCATAATCACAAAACACATTTTAGTGTGAAATATAAATAACTAGATAAATAAATATAAAAAATGTAATGGCAATCTAAATATTATTATCAAGAATATTATAATTATAATACATTTATTATAATAAACAAGACAATTAATATTAGTACATTATAAATATCATAATAATAGAGATTTCACAAGAAAAAAATATTACAAAATAATATTAATAAAATATTATTATAATTATAGTCATAAATATTATAATACATATAAAACCACTAGTTTAAGAATAAATATTAAGAAATTATATTTATATATTGAAGATGTAATGCTGCGATTATTAGTGAAAAAAAAAGGATTAATTATAAAAACAGCAGTTTGAAAAAAATAAATAAAAGTGGTTTAAAATAATAATGAAGGTTTAAATAAATGTTTGTGTCTTTTCATAAGGACATCACTCTTGAAAAGATGTATCCTTTAGCATAGATATAAAAAGACATTGAATGTAAGAATCATAAATAAGGAAAGGAATCAATTAGAAATCTGCATAAAGTTGGAAATGAAATAAACTATGGGAGATTTATTTGATTAAGTGTTATCGTCAAGAATATATTTGGGAAAGTAAGTTTTATATATATATATAGTAAGTGATTATTGGAAGATTAAAATTAATTAGAAATAATTATATATATTTGTACACGATCATTGCAATAATGATGCTTGCAGCAATTATTGAGCCTTATAAGTAATTACGGTCATAATATAAAAATGGATAGATTAATATTTATGATCAATCAAATGTAAGATTGAAGGAAGGCGACTAAGGAATTAAGAATCATGGGAAGACACAACAGTTAAGGTGATGTATTCACTTAGCAATAATATTTAGCATATTTTGAATATAAGAACTAGATATGGTTAATTTGATTATTGATATAATAACATCCTTTAATCTTATCATAATGAGAATTATCATAGGAAATGATGAACTTAAAGAACCATTGGTAAATGAAAATATATTTGATTATAGGCATGAAATAAATTTTGGATGAGTGCAAATATATCTGATTGTTTAAAGATTGTCTACTATGTGCTTGTAAACCTATTAGGATCGACGAAACATGGGTAAAGTTGGATTGCCTAAAAACCCCACTTTCAGCCCCTTAGGCCCTAGACAAGGGATTGGGCTTTGCAGCCCCTTAGGCTCTTAACAAGGGATTGGGCTTTGCAGCCCCTTAGGCCCCTGACTAGGGATTGGGTTATAGAAAGATGGGGGTCCCACCTAGGTCTCTGCCCCTTAGGCCCAAGATACGGGATTGGGCAAGAGAAGGTGGTAGGCCTTAGGCCACTTGGACTCTATGGTTCCTCTCCCCTGATAGGACGAGTGTCTTCCGAGGTGTTGCCATGAGTGGAGTATGCAGGTACTAAGCCCCCAGGCAAGAAGGATTGTGATGGACAACCTCTTGAGTTTACATGAGGGCTTCAGGGCGGATCCACCTATGGTACTCCTCTTATGTCTTCATTAATTGATTTATGTTTATGAATATATTGTGGATATCTAGATATTATTGCTAACAAATATGTGTATGTGGAAATGTTTTTAAATTGGTGAATGCAGATTTCAATCTAGGATTATTTCATTAGAGAAACACATTCCTTTTGGAAAGAAGAAACCCTAGACCTAATCAACAATCGAATTCTAGGGCAAACAAGCAAATACAAGAGCAAGGCTAGGTAAGGGACATTACACTTCTTCACTAGGGGCGCCCAAAGTTCCTAGACTTAGTCAAATTTTGGTGATTTTCATGTTTTTATTTTGACTTCTGTTTGGATCCTCCCTGTTTGATTTCAAATCCTGGACGACTGGATGATCCGATGACTGCATCGTTGGATTTGTTGCGGAGCTAGAAGAAAACTGAGCAACTTTGCTTGGAGGTTTAAACCCTAATTTCAACATTTAATGCCCTAAAAAGATGGGTGCCCTTCTTCACCTGGGGCGCCCATGAGAAGCAGTGTTAGTCAATTTTAGGCAGATTTCACCTTCTCTCCTCATTCTTTGTGTTTGCTCACCAATTCACCTTCTGCTCAATGCTTGAGTGTTGAATCTGACGCCTGGTAGCCGACTGACCTCCATTGATGACCTCGGAACTCCTGATATGCTTCTAAAAAAGTAGAACAGATCCACTAGGGCACAACTGATCTTTTTGAGATTCTGACTACAGTAGCCTGATATGGAAGTATTTTGAGCCAATCAAAATTAGTTTGAACCCTAACAGACCAACTTTCTATTTTTAGAAAGTTTTGCCAGTATTGTTTCAAAAGAAACCTAGAAAAACCCCAAAAAAGTTACTATTTTTAGGAAATTTCTAAAAATTAGTAGTTTTCCTAAAAAATAGGGATGAAAAACTGAGATCTGGGTTTTGTAGATTAGGTCACTGTGAGCAGACCCAGATTGTCAGATTTTGAGAATTTTATATTTTAACCCCTCATGCAAGACGTGCACACCGAAATTTTAACCTTTTTGACAGATTTAACAAGACTTTTACTCATTTCTTCAAAATGTATAAGTGTAACAAAATTTTTAATTTTGGGGTACAACAAACTCACTAGTCTTTTCAGACACCTTCCAGCAAAAAACTCTTAAACCACTTCATGCAACTAATGTAATCTCCTCAACATACATCCTAGGGATGAAATATGCTAACCAATTTTTTTCGATGAATTAACACACATAACCAGCACTTAATCAACTTGGTTAGCGTTAGCTCCAAATAGAAATCTGAACTTGAAATGAAAACTACTCAACGTCAAGAATGTGCACTCAAGATCCCACTGAGGGCGAGGTGCTAACATATGACGGAGTGTTGAATTTGAAAACTAGAAACTGATAGGCGGATAACCAGCCATGAAAAGCATTTCCTCACTACCACCAAACAGTGGGGGGGAAAATATTACAATTAAAACAATTCATCCGCTGCGGCGGGCATCCACAGAGTGGTGGGAATACTCCACTTATTCAGTGGGTGAGTTTACAACAATGATTAGGCAGCAAGCCAGCCTTTAAATCCACTCTTCCACTTATTAACGTGGGGGGAATACTGTCCACACAACCACTTATAACGTGGGGGGAAATTACAAACAAGATATAAGTTTATTCTAAAACTCAACCACTCAAGTGTGGGAGTGTAAAACAGATATAAAATTGCAGCAAGTAAAGGAAGAGCTGTTAGTACTACTAACTAGCTTTACAAAGAATAAGAACAGCTGCAAATAGAATAGATAATCTTCCAAGAACATTAAACAGTTAGAGTATCACTTCCTCTAACATTTACAATGATATAAGATGAAGAATTGAAGCCCAAACCAGCATTATATCAAAAACTAACAAGTCTGATATAAAAATCTGCAATCTGGAAATGTCTATCAGCAAACAGCAAACTCATAAAAATGATCACAACTCCTTCAATATACCTCTGAATTGAATGAAACGTAATGCAAAGTCTCTTTGGAGGATAGGCGCCCAAACTCAAACCACACACAAAACTGCATCAAAAAACTTATGGATACTATTTTGCACCTAATCCCAAAGCACTTCAAGATGGTAATGCCCCAAGAGGGGCTTATTTTCTCGTGGCAGCCCTACCGCACCTTAAAGCTGTAATAATCTCGCTAAGTTCCGCTTTATATGTTAATAAGACCAACTAGGTGTTGTCTTTCAAACACCTAAATTGATTGAACCGTGGAGGTGCTATCCCTCGAAATATTAAACAAGTTGTCATTTCGACAGCATAACTTTAGCATAAAAATATTGGATAATCAGCTCTTCAAACAGCAGCAATATATAAGCTTTAGTTGGCAAATGAAGCAACAAGAACTCTTCAAATTCCAAGAAGTTGAATCACTTCAACTTCCAAAAGGGCCGCCACCTTTTTGCCTTTTACTTTTTGAAATAATAAAATATCATTCAACTTCCCTTTTAGGCATCCATTTCATATTGCAACAATAAAGCATTTATTAAATAATTAAATGCTCACTTGACCCCTTTATGTCCCCTTCTTTAAAACAACTTGAAGTCATCAAGCCTAGGCGTGGGGTACAACTTCAAGACATGAAAATTGACTAAGTCTAAACTCCGGCCTAAGGAGAAAAACCACAGTAAACCCAAAGTTTTCAACCGACCTGACATGGATAACAAGATAATTCCAGCTGAACTGCTGATGATGCCATCGCTAAAATTAGATTCTTACTAAAAATAGCTAACGCTAAAAATAGTAAGTTTACTCCTCAAACCAATGTAAAAGTAGAACTCAGCTGTGGGCAAGACTTGACGAAAGCCGACAACTGGTCCATCGCTAAAATTAGTATTGATTAAAAAATAGTAAATACCTAGAAATGCCACAAACCTTCCGCCAAGGAAACCCTACTTCACTTTTGATCAACTCTACTGATGGGAAATAGGTTATCAATAAAGAAGAGCGAGATAAAATGTGACATTACAGTCCCGCTTCTTCTCCAAAATTCATTGCTTTGTCCTCAAGCAATGCTACAATACAACATCCCAAACCTATCCCACCAAACATATAGAGAGCTCTTTGCAGTGCTGTTTCACAACAATTTGAAGGTATATTGATGAAGTTATGAGCATTTCATGGTGTTTTCTATTTACTGATCAGAATTTCCAGAACTCAGATTTTTATATCAGATTGTATTAATTTGCTGTTTTTTGGCCTTTACTTCATCATTTGAGGGATAAACATTGTAAAGCATTCATTCTTTACATCTTAGCATTATTCTCTATCATTGTAATACTTGTATTTGCAGATTCCTTGATTGTAAGGTTGAGATTTAGTAGTACTAATCCAACCATTGTTATTGCTGCAATTACTTGTTATAATTTCATACATTTGTAACCCCTGGATGGTTTACCGCCAGTGTGGAGAAAGAACAATTAATCTCTCTTTAGTCACCCACTGTAAAGTGGCGAATTAGCCTATCCCGGGGAACTATGTCCATCTCTGAAAAACCCCACCATGCTGATGCTGCTCTACTCTGATCATACAAATGAAATCATTGCACCAAAACTGCACTAACCATCCTTGCAACCTCAAAGTGATAACATGCCTAAAATTCAAGTCGAACAACATAGAAGGAATTGAATCAAAATCTAGCAGCGTCTCATGCTCAATAAACTCTGAGGAATTAACATCTGCAATGTCAATGTCAATCACCATTCTGAGAACAAAGAAGAATAATCTAAACAACTCAAAAATATTCTCATCAACATCACTCCTCAAAGCATCAAACCAAATCACAACAGCAAATGTGATTCCATCATAGCTATTTGCAAAGGAAAAAACAGCTCTTTGCCAAGTCATAGCAACTGCATCCTCAAAGCTCCTTAAGGATGTATAATGCCTCCTCTGAGTAATTCTGACATATTCAAGAAAAACTCTGAAAACTTCCACCAATCTCTCCCCCAAAGTCTCAAAAAGTTGAACCAAATCAAGCAAAGGTTCGCTGCCCCAAATACTAGTGCAAGAGATTGTACAAAGAAAGCCACTAGAACATAACTTGAACACCATCCAATACTGATCTGAATCACTATGAAACATTATTACCCACTTTTGAAGCCAAAAATCATCACTAAAAAGAGGTTGTGAAGAGGAAAAATGAATGTACCAGCTGCCTATGAAAACTGAAATGAACCACTCAAAGTCTGATTTTAGGAAAATCAGCATGCAAGGGGTTGTAGGATTGCTGCAAAACTGGAAATTAGCATCTATAATATCACAACAACTCATGCCCAAGGCTGGACACATCCTCTCAAGGAACTCCAACCCAAAATAAAAACATCCTTTGTTCGATATATCTTCCCAATCCATTGGTCGATGTGCAAAAAGAACCATCGAATGGTTAATAAGGATGGGGACAGCATCAAAGAATCTGAAAATTGAACCCGTATCTCTCCAATGATTCCTCTTTCCACTTGTAACAATCTCCATCAAGCCATGTTGAGGATCCCAAGCATGGATACCCAACTGGAAATGTTCCCCAATGCACCAAAAAGAGAACACCACAGTTCTCCAAGTGTTAATCAAAGCAATTTGCAAACTCAAGAAGTTAGTGTCTTCTTTGATAAACCCATGTAGCCCATCCATGAAAACATCAACATCAATGGAGCACAGAACAAATGTTGTCCATAATTCCCATTTCCCCAAAGGACTAGGGTGAGCCAAAACATCACTCAACCCAAGAGATAGATTGTTAAGAAGGTGAATTGCCTGTTTAGGTTCAACTTTCTCCCAAACTTCATGAGTAATAAGTTTGGAATCTTCACTCTTTGTTGCTGCAATGGAGTGACCAGCAACTACCAAGACTTGTTTTATTGACACCTTTAAGCCAATGTTGAAGAAATCTCCTTGAGTCCACACTTTCCATGTGAATACTTCATCCTTGATCCCACTTATGCTTTCATTATCAAAATGCCCTTGATGATTACTACTCACAAAACATGGCACACTTTCATAGAAAATATCTATCACCTTATGATTATCCAAATCATGTGAAGATAATGGACTGTTGTTCTCAAAAATATTATCTTCATCCCTTTCGTTGGTGTCTTCATAGAATTCAAACTCATCTTTTTCAACTTGTGGATGCTCACCATTAGTTGCCGACCCACAAAGTGTAGCATGCTGAATACTACATTCATTATCCGTTAAAACATCTATCGCATAGCTGCAAACCATTCCTTCTTGTGGCAAAGTCTCTTCCCAACTCAAGAGTTCACACTCTTGATGTACTTTCCAATCACCATCAACATATGGGATCATCTTGGCATTACGCAATGTTTCATCATTATGGAGTTCATTTATTCCTTCAACTATTTGTTTGATCTCCATAATCCTTGTATTAACTTCTTGTTCCTTAAGGGTAGCTGCAATAGATGAATGATTTTCTGCTTTGTATAAAGAATGATGAGCTAAGGTAAAATCAAGGCAAAGCCTATCCATCTCTTCCTCCTTCTCTTGGTAGGCATCATAGGTCTCCTCTGCAAACTTAATAGCATTATCCCTATCTGAGAGCAAATGCAAATAATCTGACTTTATGGATTCCAATGCCTCTTTAATAGATTGCATTTTGGAAAGAGAGTCTCCATCTTTAACTCCATTTAGTTTCTCTTCAAATTGAAACTTCCAGCAAAGTTCCGCAATGAAGTGATATGTGTTATCAAATTTTGATAACACTTTAACAATCTGCTCTTCTGAAACCAATAAATTATCCTTCAAAACTTGCAGCTCTTTAGGCCCTTGATCCCAATCAGCAAAGAAGCTATGCTCATCAAACATCAATTTTTCTGATTTGTTTTCCTTGACATGATTTTCAAAATCAGCCTCCTTTCTAATCTTATCACTGCATATCTCCTGAATCGAAGGCTTGTCAACAACTTCTTCAAACAAATTAGTACCTCTATCTTGACCTTTCAAGTTCTCATACTCTTCTTGTGCGTAATTTTGAAAGGCATCCAAATCATTTGCTGATTTTAAAACATTCTTCTCTTCAACATAAGAAATCACGTTCTCATTAGCCATTGCTGCAACTTCTCCTCCAAAGATCACTTCATTACTTGCATTGCAAACTGATTTTTGAACTTCATCAGGATCAAAGGGGAATTTATCCCACTCCGGTTCTTTATCATACCTTGGTGACATCGTGCCCGGATCCCAAATGTGAAAGGTTTGATTGCAATGATCAATAGGAAAGAGATCATCATGCTCCTCTTGAACTATTGACTCTTTGAATGAGTCACTCCTCAACCCACTTGAACTGAAATCTTCATCTATAACTTTCTCCACAGATGTAGTTTGATAATCAAACCCACTACCACTCAAGTCACTAGCATTATATCGGATTAAAGAATCATCAAAGCTGGTTGCTTTGAATATTTTGTCATTCTTTTCTTCAATGAAATTATCTTGAGTAGATGTGTTGCTGATTTTATCATTAGTGCCCACATACATACCAAAGAAGTCTTCTTGGACACTTGTCAATAATTCTTCATATGGAATTGGCTCAGCATAAAGTAGAGAATTATCCTTCACTAAATCTTCAACAAGAGGAGATAAAAACACATCGGAATCACCATCAACAACCTCACTTTCGTAATGGTCATAAGCTGGTTCAAAGACACCATTAGTATTTGCTTCATCTTGCTCTTCTTCAACGTACTTATCCCACACAACTGTTCCACCAGCATCTTTTGAGAAGCCATTTGTCTCGAGATCTTCATTGCTTGAATCCTTATTAGGACTCAAGACTGCTGTAATGATCTTCTTACCATAATAATCTTCATTATTTCCCATCCCATGCAAGTCTAGGGATGTATTTTGGGACTCTAACTTAATCTCCTCACTTGCCAAGGTATCTTCATCAAGCCCACTTTCATTTTGAACCAAAATGTGCACCTTGCTTGTGTCTTCTTCAACACTAATTGACTGATTTTTCTCTTCAATTTGCTTACTTGTGGGCTGCAAACCACAAACAGATCCTTTTGCTTCTTCCTTCCTTGATTCTTCAACCATGGCAATTTCTACTTCCTCTTTAATCATTTTTTTGATGTAGTTGACCATAGCCAACTTTCCAGGGTCATGAATCACCGCACAATTCAAAAACGTGTCAAATGAAACATCGTTCTTAAACTCATCTGTCATGCTCTGATATTGTTTACGGAGTATGGCAGCCTCATGTTCGCATTGCCTCTTGAACTGACATTCTTCCGAAGCCACAATCAAATCTGACTTCTCACGATTCCTGGACCTTAGAAAATGCAACATCTTAAGAACTTCTGAAAGCTAAACTGAACTTAGGTGAAGAATTTGATTTCTCTATCACTCATCTGTCAATTGACTCTGTCTTATTCACAGGATGGCAAGATCTTGGCTCTGATACCACTGAAATATGCTAACCAATTTTTTTCGATGAATTAACACACATAACCAGCACTTAATCAACTCGGTTAGCGTTAGCTCCAAATAGAAATCTGAACTTGAAATGAAAACTACTCAACGTCAAGAATGTGCACTCAAGATCCCACTGAGGGCGAGGTGCTAACATATGACGGAGTGTTGAATTTGAAAACTAGAAACTGATAGGCGGATAACCAGCCATGAAAAGCATTTCCTCACTACCACCAAACAGTGGGGGGAAAAGATTACAATTAAAACAATTCATCCGCTGCGGCGGGCATCCACAGAGTGGTGGGAATACTCCACTTATTCAGTGGGTGAGTTTACAACAATTATTAGGCAGCAAGCCAGCCTTTAAATCCACTCTTCCACTTATTAACGTGGGGGGAATACTGTCCACACAACCACTTATAACGTGGGGGGAAATTACAAACAAGATATAAGTTTATTCTAAAACTCAACCACTCAATTGTGGGAGTGTAAAACAGATATAAAATTGCAGCAAGTAAAGGAAGAGCTGTTAGTACTACTAACTAGCTTTACAAAGAATAAGAACAGCTGCAAATAGAATAGATAATCTTCCAAGAACATTAAACAGTTAGAGTATCACTTCCTCTAACATTTACAATGATATAAGATGAAGAATTGAAGCTCAAACCAGCATTATATCAAAAACTAACAAGTCTGATATAAAAATCTGCAATCTGGAAATGTCTATCAGCAAACAGCAAACTCATAAAAATGATCACAACTCCTTCAATATACCTCTGAATTGAATGAAACGAAATGCAAAGTCTCTTTGGAGGATAGGCGCCCAAACTCAAACCACAAAACTGCATCAAAACTCATGATATTATTTTGCACGAATCCCAAAGCACTCTCAAGATGGTACGGCCCTCAAGAGGGGCGATTTCTCTTGCAAAATTCACCAACTTTGAAGCACACTCTGCTAGTCTGATTGAGAAGCAGCAATAAGACCAACTAGGTGTTGTCTTTCAAACACGAAATTGGATTGGAACTAGGAGGTAAGCATCCCTCGAAGTATTAAACAAGTTGTCATTTTGACAGCATAACATTAGCATAAACATTCGATAATCAGCTCTTCAAACAAAGAGCAATATATAAGCTTTTTGTTGGCAAAATGAAGCAACAAGAACTCTTCAAATTCCAAGAAGTTGAATCACTTCAACTTCCAAAAAGGATGCCACCTTTTTGCCTTTTACTTTTTGAAATAATAAAATATCATTCAACTTCCCCTTTAGGCATCCATTTCATATTGCAACAATAAAGCATTTATTAAATAATTAAATGCTCACTTGACCCTTTTATGTCCCCTTCTTTAAAACAACTTGAGTCATCAAGCCTAGGCATGGGGTACAACTTCAAACATGAAATGACTAAGTCTCCAAACCGTACCGCTGAGAAAACCAAACCTAAAGCAAATTGAGACCTGATGGATAACAAGACATCGGAAAGTTGAACTGTCATTGATGATGCCAATCGCCAAATTAGATTTACTAAAATAGCCACCGCCAAAAATAGTAAGTTTACCTCAAAACCAAATGTAAAGCGTAACTCCAGCCGAAGTGTAAGACTTAATGAAAGTCATTAACCCAACCATCGCTAAAATTAGTATTTACTAAAAATAAAATACCTAGAAATGCCATAAACCTCCAAAACAAGGAAACTCTAATTTACCTTTTGATCACCCACGGATTTCCTCGAAATAGGCTATCACCAAAGAAGAGCGTATGGCCAAAATGGGGACATTACAGTTCGCCCTTCCCAAAATTGCTTGTCCTCAAGCAATGCCACAACACTCCAAACTGATCCCACCAAGCATATAGGATCCCGGGGTCCCATGTCCATCTCTGAAAAACCCCACCATGCTGATGCTGCTCTACTTTGATCATACAAATGAAATCATTGCACCAAAACTGCACTAACCATCCTTGCAACCTCAAAGTGATAACATGCGTGAAATTCAAGTCGAACAACATAGAAGGAATTGAATCAAAATCTAGCAGCGTCTCATGCTCAATAAACTCTGAGGAATTAACATTTGCAATGTCAATGTCAATCACCATTCTGAGAACAAAGAAGAATAATCTAAACAACTCAAAAATATTCTCAGCAACATCACTCCTCAAAGCATCAAACCAAATCACAACAGCAAATGTGATTCCATCATAGCTATTTGCAAAGGAAAAAACAGCTCTTTGCCAAGTCATAGCAACTGCATCCTCAAAGCTCCTTAAGGATGTATAATGCCTCCTCTGAGTAATTCTGACATATTCAAGAAAAACTCTAAAAACTTCCACCAATCTCTCCCCCAAAGTCTCAAAAAGTTGAACCAAATCAAGCAAAGGTTCGCTGCCCCAAATACTAGTGCAAGAGATTGTACAAAGAAAGCCACTAGAACATAACTTGAACACCATCCAATACTGATCTGAATCACTATGAAACATTATTACCCACTTTTGAAGCCAAAAATCATCACTAAAAAGAGGTTGTGAAGAGGAAAAATGAATGTACCAGCTGCCTATGAAAACTGAAATGAACCACTCAAAGTCTGATTTTAGGAAAATCAGCATGCAAGGGGTTGTAGGATTGCTGCAAAACTGGAAATTAGCATCTATAATATCACAACAACTCATGCCCAAGGCTGGACACATCCTCTCAAGGAACTCCAACCCAAAATAAAAACATCCTTTGTTCAATATATCTTCCCAATCCATCGGTCGATGTGCAAAAAGAACCATCGAATGGTTAATAAGGATGGGGACAGCATCAAAGAATCTGAAAATTGAACCCGTATCTCTCCAATGATTCCTCTTTCCACTTGTAACAATCTCCATCAAGCCATGTTGAGGATCCCAAGCATGGATACCCAACTGAAAATGTTCCCCAATGCACCAAAAAGAGAACACCACAGTTCTCCAAGTGTTAATCAAAGCAATTTGCAAACTCAAGAAGTTAGTGTCTTCTTTGATAAACCCATGTAGCCCATCCATGAAAACATCAACATCAATGGAGCACAGAACAAATGTTGTCCATAATTCCCATTTCCCCAAAGGACTAGGGTGAGCCAAAACATCACTCAACCCAAGAGATAGATTGTTAAGAAGGTGAATTGCCTGTTTAGGTTCAACTTTCTCCCAAACTTCATGAGTAATAAGTTTGGAATCTTCACTCTTTGTTGCTGCAATGGAGTGACCAGCAACTACCAAGACTTGTTTTATTGACACCTTTAAGCCAATGTTGAAGAAATCTCCTTGAGTCCACACTTTCCATGTGAATACTTCATCCTTGATCCCACTTATGCTTTCATTATCAAAATGCCCTTGATGATTACTACTCACAAAACATGGCACACTTTCATAGAAAATATCTATCACCTTATGATTATCCAAATCATGTGAAGATAATGGACTGTTGTTCTCAAAAATATTATCTTCATCCCTTTCGTTGGTGTCTTCATAGAATTCAAACTCATCTTTTTCAACTTGTGGATGCTCACCATTAGTTGCCGACCCACAAAGTGTAGCATGCTGAATACTACATTCATTATCCGTTAAAACATCTATCGCATAGCTGCAAACCATTCCTTCTTGTGGCAAAGTCTCTTCCCAACTCAAGAGTTCACACTCTTGATGTACTTTCCAATCACCATCAACATATGGGATCATCTTGGCATTACGCAATGTTTCATCATTATGGAGTTCATTTATTCCTTCAACTATTTGTTTGATCTCCATAATCCTTGTATTGCCTTCTTGTTCCTTAAGGGTAGCTGCAATAGATGAATGATTTTCTGCTTTGTATAAAGAATGATGAGCTAAGGTAAAATCAAGGCAAAGCCTATCTATCTCTTCCTCCTTCTCTTGGTAGGCATCATAGGTCTCCTCTGCAAACTTAATAGCATTATCCCTATCTGAGAGCAAATGCAAATAATCTGACTTTATGGATTCCAATGCCTCTTTGATAGATTGCATCTTGGAAAGAGAGTCTCCATCTTTAACTCCATTTAGTTTCTCTTCAAATTGAAACTTCCAGCAAAGTTCCTCAATGAAGTGATATGTGCTATCAAATCTTGATAACACTTTAACAATCTTCTCTTTTGAAACCAATAAATTATCCTTCAAAACTTGCAGCTCTTTAGGCCCTTGATCCCAATCAGCAAAGAAGCTATGCTCATCAAACATCAATTTTTCTGATTTGTTTTCTTTGACATGATTTTCAAAATCAGCCTCCTTTCTAATCTTATCACTGCATATCTCCTGAATCGAAGGCTTGTCAACAACTTCTTCAAACAAATTAGTACCTCTATCTTGACCTTTCAAGTTCTCATACTCTTCTTCTTCTTAATTTTGAAAGGCATCCAAATCATTTGCTGATTTTAAAACATTCTTCTCTTCAACATAAGAAATCACGTTCTCATTAGCCATTGCCGCAACTTCTCCTCCAAAGATCACTTCATTACTTGCATTGCAAACTGATTTTTGAACTTCATCAGGATCAAAGGGGAATTTATCCCACTCCGGTTCTTTATCATACCTTGGTGACATCGCGCCCGGATCCCAAATGTGAAAGGTTTGATTGCAATGATCAATAGGAAAGAGATCATCATGCTTCTCTTGAACTGTTGACTCTTTGAATGAGTCACTCCTCAACCCACTTGAACTGAAATCTTCATCTATAACTTTCTCCACAGATGTAGTTTAATAATCAAACCCACTACCACTCAAGTCACTAGCATTATATCGGATTAAAGAATCATCAAAGCTGGTTGCTTTGAATATTTTGTCATTCTTTTCTTCAATGAAATTATCTTGAGTAGATGTGTTGCTGATTTTATCATTAGTGCCCACATACATACCAAACAAGTCTTCTTGGACACTTGTCAATAATTCTTCATATGGAATTGGCTCAGCATAAAGTAGAGAATTATCCGTCACTAAATCTTCAACAAGAGGAGATAAAAACACATCGGAATCACCATCAACAACCTCACTTTCGTAATGGTCATAGGCTGGTTCAAAGACACCATTAGTATTTGCTTCATCTTGCTCTTCTTCAACGTACTTATCCCACACAACTGTTCCACCAGCATCTTTTGAGAAGTCATTTGTCTCGAGATCTTCATTGCTTGAATCCTTATTAGGACTCAAGACTGCTGTAATGATCTTCTTACCATAATAATCTTCATTATTTCCCATCCCATGCAAGTCTAGGGATGTATTTTGGGACTCTAACTTAATCTCCTCATTTGCCCAGGTATCTTCATCAAGCCCACTTTCATTTTGAACCAAAATGTGCACCTTGCTTGTGTCTTCTTCAACACTAATTGACTGATTTTTCTCTTCAATTTGCTTACTTGTGGGCTGCAAACCACAAACAGATCCTTTTGCTTCTTCCTTCCTTGATTCTTCAACCATGGCAATTTCTACTTCCTCTTTAATCATTTTTTTGATGTAGTTGACCATAGCCAACTTTCCAGGGTCATGAATCACCGCACAATTCAAAAACGTGTCAAATGAAACATCGTTCTTAAACTCATATGTCATGCTCTGATATTGTTTATGGAGTATGGCAGCCTCATGTTCGCATTGCCTCTTGAACTGACATTCTTCCGAAGCCACAATCAAATCTGACTTTTCACGATTCCTGGACCTTAGAAAATGCATCTTAAGAACTTCTGAAAGCTAAACTGAACTTAGGTGAAGAATTTGATTTCTCTATCACTCATCTGTCAATTGACTCTGTCTTATTCACAGGATGGCAAGATCTTGGCTCTGATACCACTGAAATATGCTAACCAATTTTTTTCGATGAATTAACACACATAACCAACACTTAATCAACTCGGTTAGCGTTAGCTCCAAATAGAAATCTGAACTTGAAATGAAAACTACTCAACGTCAAGAATGTGCACTCAAGATCCCACTAAGGGCGAGGTGCTAACATATGACGGAGTGTTGAATTTGAAAACTAGAAACTGATAGGCGGATAACCAGCCATGAAAAGCATTTCCTCACTACCACCAAACAGTGGGGGGAAAAGATTACAATTAAAACAATTCATCCGCTGCGGCGGGCATCCACAGAGTGGTGGGAATACTCCACTTATTCAGTGGGTGAATTTACAACAATTATTAGGCAGCAAGCGAGCCTTTAAATCCACTCTTCCACTTATTAACGTGGGGGGAATACTGTCCACACAACCACTTATAACGTGGGGGGAAATTACAAACAAGATATAAGTTTATTCTAAAACTCAACCACTCAATTGTGGGAGTGTAAAACAGATATAAAATTGCAGCAAGCAAAGGAAGAGCTGTTAGTACTACTAACTAGCTTTACAAAGAATAAGAACAGCTGCAAATAGAATAGATAATCTTCCAAGAACATTAAACAGTTAGAGTATCACTTCCTCTAACATTTACAATGATATAAGATGAAGAATTGAAGCTCAAACCAGCATTATATCAAAAACTAACAAGTCTGATATAAAAATCTGCAATCCGGAAATGTCTATCAGCAAACAGCAAACTCATAAAAATGATCACAACTCCTTCAATATACCTCTGAATTGAATGAAACGAAATGCAAAGTCTCTTTGGAGGATAGGCGCCCAAACTCAAACCACAAAACTGCATCAAAACTCATGATATTATTTTGCACTAATCCCAAAGCACTCTCAAGATGGTACGACCCTCAAGAGGGGCGATTTCTCTGCAAAAAATTCACCAACTTTGAAGCACAACTGCTAGTCTCCGATTGAGAAGAATAAGACTAACTAGGTGTTGTCTTTCAAACACCTAAATTGATTTCTTGGAAATCCAGAGGTAAGCATCCCCGGCATTAAACAAGTTGTCATTTTGACAAAGATAACATTAGCATACAAACATTGATAATCACTTCAAACAAAGAAGCACATATAAGCTTTTGTTGGCAAATGAAGCAACAAGAACTTTCAAATTCCAAGAAGTTGAATCACTTTCAATTTCCAAAAGGATGCCACCTTTTGCCTTTTACTTTTGGAAATAATAAATATCATTCAACTTCCCTTTGTGGGCATCCATTCTTGCTAATAAACAATAAAGCATTTATTAAATAATTAAATGCTCAAATGACCCCCTTTTATGTCCCTCTTCTTAAAACAACTTTGAAGTCATCAAGCCTAGGCATGGGGTGCCAACTTCAAACATGAAAATTGACTAAGTCCTCAAACTCACCCAAGGAGAAACTTTTCAAACCCAAAGCCAAACCGAGATCATGGATAACAAGATGACTTGAGTTGAACTCACCATGATGCCATCGCTAAATTAGGACTTACTAAAAATAGCCACCGCCAAAAAATAGTAAGTTTTACTCAAACCAAATAAAAGCGTAACTGTCGAAGCAAGACTTAATGAAAGTTTCCATTAACCTAACCATCTAAAAATTGGGTATTTACTAAAAATAGTAAATACCTAGAAATGCCACAAACCTCCAAACAAGGAAACCCTAATTTCACTTTTGATCAACCTACGGATTTCCGGAAATAGGCTATCAGTCAAAGAAGAGCGTATGGCCAAAATGGGGACATTACAGTCTGCCCTTCCCAAAATTGCTTGTCCTCAAGCAATGCCACAACACTCCAAACTGATCCCACCAAACATATAGGGATCCTTCCTGGTCCCATGTCCATCTCTCGGAACCCTTACTATGCCGACATGTCATTTACTTCTTGATCGCTGATCGCGATTGGTATTCTTCTCGCCTATTCCGTAACCCGACCGGAAATGAGTAAAAGTGGAAATTAGGGTTTCATGGGCTTGGCTTTTGTAGCATTTCATTTTATTTACTATTTTTAGTAAATGTTGGTTGTGGCAGTATGCAGTTGGTTGTCTTCAGTCTTCTCTTCAGTGAGCAAATTATTGGTTGTTTCAATATCTTCCTCTCAAGCCTTATTTGTTGAAATTTACTAAGTATTGGCATAAGTGTTATATTTTTCAATTGATCCCTTGGCCTAAGGATACAACTTGCAAGTTGTTTTAAAAAGGGGACTTGAAGGGTACGCCTTGTCATAAGGTGATATTAATATTTTATATTTTTGAATTTATGCTTGGAGGAAAGTGGACGCCACTTTATGAGGAATATATTTTTATGAATTTTGAAAATAAGGAGAATTCAAATGGTTGTCTTTTGGCGTGCCAATTGAGGAAGTTGAAGAGTTTCTCATTTCTTATAAAATGAAGACATGACTCCAGCATTTGTTATCCATCAATTACCTTATTGTTATGCTGTCAAAATGACTATGGACATTTTGCTATTGCTTCGAGGATGCTACCTCCTAGCCCATTCCCAATTTTGTGTTTGAAATACAACACCTAGTTGGAACATTGCTGCTTCTCACATCAGACTAGCAGATTGAGCAATAAAGATTGAGAAATTTGGTGAATTCTACAGTTTTGAAGTTCCTGGTTTTGCTACAGCTGAAGCTGTTTTCTGTTCGTATCTTGCTGAGTGATTTTTATTTAGTTCTGGGTGTTTGAGCAATCTAATTGTTGACTGGAGGCGCCAACTTCCACCAAAAATCAGATTTTATTTTGAAGTTGTTGATTTTATATTGCAAAGTCGATTTTCTCAAGGGGCCGTACCATTTAGAGCTGCATTGGGATTCGTGCCAAATAAATTAAGGACTTTGGTTGCTGTTTCTGGATTCTAACTTGGGCGCCAGACTTGTATGGTGCATTTGCAACTCGTTTCACGTCATTCGGAGAAGAATTGAGTGAGTTATGAAGATTTCATTGATTCTCATAGTTGCAGATTGATATTTCCAGTTTCACAGTTTTATATCAGTTTGTAGTAGTTCTGATTTCTGATTTATTATCTGCTGTTAGAAAGTTCTACAAACATTGAAAAACATCTATCCATCTTGTGTTTGAAGATCATTGTAATTTCTAAGTAATTTTGCAGCTTATTATTCATTTGTACAAACTGCAAACAGTAGTACTGTTCCAGTTTTTAATTGCTGCAATTTCTTTCTGTATCTTCTCACATAAGTCCCCTGGATGGTTTACCGCCAGTGTGGTTAATTTTATTGTAATAACTCATACCCACTCATAGTGGTGAATCCCCACAGTTCTGTGGATGCCCGCCGCAGCGGATGAATTGTTTTCATTTGTAATCTTTTCCCCCCACTGTTTGGTGGTAGCGTGGAATTGTTTCTCATGGCTGGTTATCCGCCTAATAGTTCTTAATTTCAATTTCTAGACTCCGTCATATGTTAGCACCTCGCCCTCAGTGGGATCTTGAGTGCACATTCTTGACGTTGAGTAGTTCTTCTATTCCAATTCAGTTTCTTCAGTTCAAGTTCAGTATCTTCCATTCCAGTTCAGATTTTGATTTGAGGCTAACGCTAATCCAATCATCTATTGCTGGTTATTTTGTGTTATTCCTTCGAAAAATTTGGTTAGCATATTTCA
>VDFB02202084.1:0-12428 GCA_007258455.2 Sequoia sempervirens | reverse complement strand
GCCTAGGGTGTTGGATGAGAAAATTGGAAGTAGGCCATGGTAAATGCGCCCAGGAACTTAAATGAGAAAAGGCTTCAAATTTGTTTAAGTTACCAAACTAAAAGCTCTGAGGGCTATTTGCGCCCCTCTTTGAAGGAAGAGTTAGAAATTTTTCTAAGTCGTTGAAAACTAAAAGCTTAGTTTGTCATTTGCGCCTGGGATGAAGGGAGCTGGAGAATACACTAAAGCGTTGAAATCTGAAGCTCCCCTTGCAATATGCGCCTTGAAGAGTACCCTTATTTGCGCCTGGGAGAATAAGAGAACACTTCAAATTTGCCTAAGTCATCAAACTGAAAGTTACATGGGTGATTTGCGCCCCTCTTTGCAAAGAACTTCAAACCCGCCCAAGACACAAATTAAAAGATCAGCATGTGATTTGCGCCATTAAACTTGAAGATTGAAAGTTTTCTGAGTATTTCAAATCTGGAAGTACAAGGTCTTGTATGCGCCTTGAAGTGAAGAAGATGATATGCGCCATGGAGCTTGAAATTAGTCTAAGTCAAAGTGAAAGCCACCCCTGTCATATGCGCCCCAAAATGAAACCTCAATATGCTATATGCGCCTTGAAGGGGGAGACCAAAATTTATCTAATATAAGCTCAACGCCCCGCCCAACTTCGAAGAGGAGCTTGAAAATTTTCTAGGGCATTCAAAATCTGAAACTTAACACACCTATATGCGCCCAAGTTTGGAGGATAAAATGTTATTAAATGGAAGCTACTCACCCTATATGCGCCTTAAATTTGAAGATGCTACTCTTAGATGCGCCCAACTTTGGAGAAGGTATATTGCAAATTTCCTAAGCGTTGACATTAAAAGCCACCCATGATATGCGCCCCAAAAATGAAAGCTTACCCTTGATGTTGCGCTTTGAAGAGGGTGATAGGAAATTTCCCAAGGCACGTCAAAGAGAATAGAGCAACTCTCAAATACGCCTAACCCCAAGATGATTTTACGTTGGAAGAAAACCAAAGGCATGATTTGCACCTTGGTTAGAGAGGGGAAGAATAAATTTTAAAACGTTAAAAAATTTAAATGTTCCCCCCCTTTTGATTTGCGCCTAAGACCAAGATGATTGAAAAATCAAAGATGAAGACATAAGTGTGAAGTACGCCTATAGGAGAAATTATTCAAAAATAAACTAAGGCGTTAAAATAAAATAAAAAAACTCAACCTATAATTAATTTGCGCCCCACTTAAAAATGAAGGCTCAACTGTTATATGCGCCTCAAGAGGAAAGAGTTATTTGATGTTTGATCAAGACGTGAAGATAAAAAAAAATTGAAGGCGTTGGGAGAAATTAAAATTTCTCTAGGCAATTAATTTCAAAATTTTGCCTAAGTCGGAGAAATTAATTAATTTAATTGATTTAATTATTTTCCTAAGTCAAATTTAAAATTCCCCCTTTAATTTGGACACATGAAATTTTAAAAGTTTGGACGATATTAATCGTGGGGAATTTATTTCGGAGTTAATTATGGATGGAAAATAAATTTCGCCTAGCCATTTTAAAGTGTTGACATCGAATTCTCACAGACGCTGGTAAAATAAATTAAAATGGCATTTGAATTAAATTTTAATAAATTAAATATGCCATTTTAAAAAGGCAGTTAAGATTATTTCAAATCAAAGCAAAATGATTTTTTTCGAGATCACTGGCAGTCGGGAGGAAAGTTTAAATTTGAATCAAGGAAAGAATCTCCCTGAATAGCAAATTGCTATGACGACTGTAAGACGACTGGAATATTCTCTTTCAAATTTAGCAAATGCGTAAGTCATGATGAAGAGAATTAATGGCATCTGCTAAAATTAGCACCAGCTTTTGGTTATAAAAACTCTGAGGATTTTCATTCTCATCTCACAAAATTCGAAGCTGAGATTTATGCTGGTGAGTTGAGAGTGATTGTTGAGATGAGATTTAATATTTTCAAGATTGAGAGTTGCTGAAAGTGTGAGAAGTTGTGAAATCGATTTTTCAAGAAGCTTGAATTTCTCGAAGATTTGCTGAGATCTAAAGTTGCGAAGTTGCTGAGATTCAAAATAAAGTTTGAAGTGTAAGCTGCCGAGGTTAAGCATTTTTAATTCTCCAAGTTGCTGAAGGTAAGTATTTGAAGATTTAATATTTTCAAAGTTGCTCAAAGTTGAAATGTTTTTCAAAGCTAAAAGTTGCTGAAAGCTGAAATCGTTTAATTGTGCTGGAAGTCGAAATTGCTTGAGCTTGAAATTTTTTGAAGTTGTTGAATGTTTAGAATCAAATCAGATTTAAAATTGTTGAAGCCTTCGAAGTTGCTGATTTATAACTTTCGAAGTGCTGATTTGAGACCGTTGAAACTTTTCGAAATTGCTGTTTTATAACTTTCGAAGTGCTGATTTGAAATTATTGAAACTTGATGATTTATAACTTTCAAACTTGCTGATTTAAATTCTTCGAAGTAGCTGATTTATAACTTTCGAAGTTGCTGATTTAAAATTGCTGAAAGTTACTGAAACTTGAAACATTTTCTGAAGTTGGGTTTGCTGGAGTTAATTTCTTTCGAAGAGCTGAAAATCCTTTTGGCTGCAAATTGTTGAAGTTCGAAGTGTTAATTCTCGAAGTTTAAATCTATTGAAGTTTGAAGTCGAAGTATACTGCTGAAACTATTAACTTGTATTTATTTTTGCAGCCAACTCCATTCGCCAGCCGTCTCACGTGATTTTTATTTTAAAAGTTTGAAGTGTAATATTTGCTTTTTGTTTTGCAGATGGTCGAAGGACGAAAAGCTGATGTTGCTGGAACAAGCAAAGCTGGAGCTAAGGCTGGGAATAACGAAGCTGTCAAAGAAAACACCTCCAGGCAGGCGATCATCAAAAGTTTGAAGAAATCCTTCATTCTTGAGTCAAAGATTGTGTCGAAGTTTGGGAACTTGACGGACACCAACCTTGGGCCTTTCAACCTCGAGGCTTTCATGCGCAGAATGTATGGGCAAGGTGGCAATCTTCCGACAAAAGCATCGCGCAACATTGTCAAGAGCGGAATATATGCAGCCGCCGGGTTCCATCCAGCAGTTCGTTGTCTAGAGCTGATCTAGGAGTGCGCCAACTTTTACAACTCGGACGATCGGACTATCATTTCTCCGGATGGTATGATATTGGCCAACTTTGCACCTGACGCAATTGGCGAGTCGTTTGGGATCTTGGCTACAGACAAGATGTTATATAAATCCAAGGAAAAGGCTGACAAGATGTATGCCATGTCCTTCGAGAAGTGCATGAAGAGGATCAACACCACTTGGATGCGAAAGCCAAAGCCTCCTGCTGCCAGGCTGCCAAAGCAGATAATTTCAGAAGAGCTGAAACAGGAGTACTGCGATATAATTATGTTGCTCAGCAGGGTTAACGGCAGCCCGCAGTCATTTGTGTTCGAGCCATGGATGTTCTTTTACATTAGTGTGGTGCTCGAAGGGAAGGTGCAAGTAAATTGGGCTCAGATGATCAGCGATAATATCAATGAGCAGTTTCAGAATTTGAAGAGAACGAGAACATTCTACATGAGCTCGTATGTTATTTACATGCTTGCTCGAATGACAAAATATAGAGGGTTGGCATACCAGGAACCAATTGGTTGTGGTTTTAATCAGTTCAAGATTCACGAATCTTGTAGACAGTTGCATCTCACGCACACGGCTGACTTCAAGAGAGTAAATGATGCTTTCACCATGTATATCACAAGGACCCTTCAGCGGAGGTTGCAACAGAGAATATCTGAAGAGGCACAGATGTTAATAGAAGAGTATGGGTTTTGGTTCGTCCAATTCCCGAAGTTTACTTATTTAAGGCTGCCGGGGTACGACTCATACGTCTACAGACTACCGAGGTACCCCACCAACAGGATGATACTGCTTGAGCTGTCTAGGCAACTGGTGGCCTACGACAAAATCATAAGGAGAAAGAAGAAGGGAGGCTTGCACTTTCCCATTGTGTTGGGAAACTCACTTGAAGAATGCCCTACTTTGCAGGCAGCCAAGGAGGCTGAAGATGAATTGAAGTTCTATAAGTTGACTCTTCATACCAGCCGACAGGATTTTGAACCTCGGGGAAAGATTGGAACAGTGCAAGGTGTAGAGTACAGACACAAAGCTCACTTGGAAGATTTTTGGGCGAATGCTGGAGATGAGGCTGAGATTAGGAAAAGAATGTTTTCGAGGTTGCCTCTCAAACTAATCAAAGAATGTGAAGTGGTCCAAGTGTCGGATCAAGTCGAAGAGGATACCAGGCTAATTCATCCAGATTATGACTCAGTAAAGAACACACCGATTCCACCACTAGATTGGGCTGAGCCGGAGATTACGGATCTAGACACTTTGTCTATTCCCGTTTTGACGTTTACAAGGGCTTGGGTAGAGGAGCGTGTTCATAGATTGAGAAGGTCAGTTGCCCTCACATACGACCTCATGGGTGATAAAAGGCCGCCGGTGTTGGCAAAGAGAAAGAAACAAATTGCCCAGCCTCCGGAGCCACAACCACAGCAGGAAGAGCCTATTCAACCGGAACCTCAGGAATCAGAGGACACGTCATCTACTCAGTTGGTGACCCATTCCTCCAGTGTGCGTGAAGTCTCATTGTTTGCAGATCAGAGGGTCAAAGGAATGAAGAGCTAGAGGTTGGAGAGCTTAACCAACCAATGCCGAGAGAGTTGGATACTCAAAGTGCTAATGTCCCTGAAGGTGCCAATTAGCCAGATGAAGGGGAGGAAATGAAGACAGACACCCACTTTGATCACGTTTTCGAAGAAGAAGAGGATGTTATAGAATCAAGGGTTGAAGCTCATGAGGAGGGGAATCAATGTATGGAGTTAGATGAGCCTCAACAAAATACTGCTCGAGAGGAGGTTCGTGAAGTGGAGGCAATTGAAGAGCAGCCCCTTATTATTTACGACATTCAGCTCAATTGGCTTTCACAGGCAATAAGGAGAGATCAGGATGATGATGCTGACTTGGCAATTGAAATGGAGGAGCTTCTAAATAGGACAAGTAAGTCGCCTAAAAGGAAGAGAGCAAGGAAGTATACGAGGATGGAGACTAATGAAGCAGGTTCCCGCAGCCTCCATATTGCTGTCCCAAGGGAGGATCATGATTTAAGTGACGCAATGCCAAAAAACTACACGGTCACCACAATTGAATTGGGACGTCCTTCCGGCATGCAAGTGGTTGAGGAAGCTAAAAGTTCATTCCAAGCGTTGAAGGACAGACTGGTGAAAAAGGAAGGGAAGTATAAAAGACTGAAGAAGGAGCACAAGGCATTGGTCGAGTATGTGCAACATCTAGCACATCCAGTTGCTCAAGAGAGTCCAGTTGTAGAGCTTCCGCCTGAACTACCACGAGAGCCAATCAGTGGGCTTGAGGAGATAAGGAGGGTTGTACGAGAGGGAGACAAGTGGATAAGCAGTGTCCGCACTGAGGCAGAAAAATTCATGGCTGATCTTGTCACATCGTTTCGGAATGCATCTGGTATCCTTTCTCGCTTGGATGGTGTCGAGCAAGCTTGGGCAGACACCCATATTTTCCAAGACAAAACTATTCCTCGCCTTGCTGTTTTGATGCGTGTGCCCACGCAAACGTTGGTGAATGAGGGAGTGATCCAGGCAGGCGACAGATATGATTTTCGTGGGTGGCATTCAACTGCATTCACTGGAAAAGGCTTCTTTGACACCGAAGCTGTGGAGTCCTCCAAGATCAAGAAAGCAATGAGGAATATTCACGAAGGTATCCTCAACACATTAGGTGCATTATTCGCCAAGAGGCTAGCTCCGGAGGAGGTAGAGGTGGAAGGATTAAAGGCAAGATTACAGCCTTTCTTCTCTGAGATGAGGACGTTTTCCCAGCTTGACTTTGAAAACATCTCTACGTTTTCAACAATTATTCAAAGTACACAAGATTCTATTGAGGCTTGGGGAAAGTCCTGTGATAAACATGAGCAGACGGTGGCCATCCTAGAATATCAGCTTAATCTTACTCCAGCAATCTCTGAGGAGGAAGTGGATGAGATACTGGCCCGATTCGTAGCATACGCGGTTAGAGAGAAGAACAAGGGAATCCAAGTCATGGACGAGAATCTTCTAGAAGGGTAGTGGGCATTAATTGCTCATAGTGGTCAAGGAGGAATTTGCTATTTTTAGGATCATTTATGACACCACTCCACCTTCTGGCGGTTTTTAGGGCAAAACTTGTCTAGGGCTGAGGTGGCTCGATTTGGGCCCTCCATTGTAATTCAATCTGGACCGTCCATTGGACTTGGCCAGCTATATAAGGGGGAGTCCCCCTTCATTTGTAATAGTTAGAATCAGAAGTAGTTAGCATAGTGGATTTTGGAGTAGAATAGAGAGTAGATATTTTTGAGTTAGAGTAGTTTTCATTGCATCGTTTGAAGAAGGGGGGGAATTCTCCCTTTGAGAATTTTTGTAAGAGATTGTCACAAAGGCTAATCATAATAAAGCATTTCATTGATGGTGAATTTGAACTTTGTTGTGACTAGTTTGTGAGGTTTCTTCTTCCTTTGACTTCAACTAGGACTTAATTTCATGCTAATAGTTAGATATGGATGCTTATGTTTGATGTAAGTGAGCTTCTTTGATCCATACCACTAATGATCTTACTGATGGTAAGCTTGTCTTGCGTGGTCAACTGGAACACTCTATACTTAACTTCGATCAAGATTCATATGTAGCTATGCATCGTTGTGATGGTAATTGCATTATCGAATCGTGATTTGAACATCCTTTTTACCCTTTGAAGATTGCACTAACTTTGTCGAAGCTGTCCAATAGGAGGCTAGACAACGTTTGTTTGAAGTTCATTGAAATTGAGCATAACACCCTTTGCATTTAGGTCAGAATTTAGATTTTCGAAATCTCTGCAGCCATTCAATTCCGCATACTTTTGGTTAGTTTTAGGAAACTCGCACTTCAAAGCTAAATCATTCGCACAAAATCCCTTTCAAAGCATATATCGGTTGTTTATTGCAAATATCCTGAACAATTATGTAAGTCCCCTCGTAAGAACACAGCAATACACATCAACCAACTAAGGGTGTTCCAAGTATTTCGGAACCTTGGAGTTGAACGTGTGATCTATCTCGCAATCTTAGCACACGGAATACTTTGATCAAGAGAGAACGGAGTAGCTTTCAAACTATTTTGTTCTGCTTTTGGTGTGGTCACAAAAACCACGCTAACACTTCCTAGTTTTTCAAAACATAATTTTGAAAATAATACCACAAACGAGCTATGACAACTCAAAATGTCATTTACAAACAGACGTGCAAACCCACTGACTAAAAATGAAAACCCACTCTACAGTCCCTACATAGGATGGCAAAACAACATATTTTTAGCGATATACATACCTTCTACCTACCTACACCTCTCACATGCATTTTGTAGGAGAATGACCTTTACTTCTTCCTCCAAATCCTGTAACTCCCTTCTCGAGCTCCCCAACTGTCAGCGATTGATTTGTGAATGACGAAAATGGCCAACTTTTTTGCTTTCCGAAAACATTATTTGAAAACATGTTGGCATACGTGAGCACGTTTTTCCAACATGCGAGGACAATTGATATCACTTACTAATGACACACACCTAAACATTTGTCCGTCAGTCACCTAAACGTTTGTTTGTCAATCTTATCTCATAATGATGCCATCATATGGGGAATGGGGCATTATGTTATCATGTTTATGACATGTGTTATGGAAATATGATTTAACTTGCAAATTTGAAATATAAACTTGCACAAAATAATGGAGAAATGATTTAAATTGCAAATAAATCACACAACTCAAGAGCCATACACATAACACACGGATTTACGTGTAGAAAACCCTTTCAAGTAAAAAACTCCACCAAGAAAAGAGGGCAAATCTATATTATTCTTCAAAGAGATTACAATACATAGAATTTCCTCAATCTTGACTCCAATCCAACATCTTTGTACCTGTAAAACAACTCATGGTGTCTCCATCTCAACCCCTCAATATATAGATTCATGGAGGCTCAAATTACCACCATAAAACATTATTATAGGTCAAAACAAGGTTCGAAAATACCATGGTAAAAATCCATACAACCCCTTACATGCTAAACACGGTCTTTTACATGACATTACACTCTCTTCCAAGTTGTCATAAGAATCCCTAAAAAATAGGAGATACTCTTACATGTGTCATAGACCATCAATAGCTTATGCAAAGATTCTCTTGCGCGTGTCATAATGATTCTCACGTCCAAAATGATATCCCCCACTTTTAGCCCTTACAGTTGTCATAGAATCCGTCATAACATCCTTAAAAATAGACTTTCCATGTTATACCACTAAGTGGACATCTTTTGACAACTAATAACTTATTTTTAAGGTACCGACATGTGGCAAAAGTGCAAACTCAAAAGCTCACGCCTTTCTTGATGGAGAACAATTATTTAATAACAAAAATGATATTTATCCATGAGAAAATGTAAATTAATAATAAATAAATAACTTAGAAATTGCCAAAGTTGAGACACCTTGATTCCCAACAAATAGCTTCTACCTATAGAAGGTACTCCCTTCAAGGAACATGGAAAACCTATTATGCCATATGAAAAAGTATTGGGAATATTTCAATTATTAAAACCCGATGTTGCATATGCCAAGTTACCTATATTAAAAGGGGCATCCTGCATGCATTAACTTTACATGAAGTATATGGATCAACATGTAAACACAATGATCCATAGATATTCTTATGACAATGGGAAGGTGCCATGTTGACACAGTCGAGCTCAAAGACATCATGCCCTTCTCACAAAGAGCTACCTTTCATAGCCAATTAGAAAACAATAATTCTCTAATCATGCCAAGTCGTCACACCCATGAGATATCCAAGGATTGAAAAAAGGCAAACATTGGCAAATATATAGATACCGTGGACTAAGCCACCACTTATCTCTGCAGATTAAATAATAGAGCCGACCATGTGCACCCTTTGGTAAGGAGAAACGGAGCAAAGGCATGATAAATTTTTGCCAACAGGGACTAGTAATGCAGCATTAGTAGAGGTGAATTTTGCAACTTGGGGATAAGAACATGTAAACTATACCCAAAACCAATAACTAATGCAAAATTTCAATTGGGCACAAACTGTGCCAACAGTGGGAGGCTCCAGATTTGCCCAATGAGAACTCTCAATGGGTGGTGCTTCGGCATGATGATCCTCCCTGCCACTTCCTGATGTTGCTGCTTGTGCTTAAGCTTATTTATGTTTCAGACTCTTGAGATACTTAACAAGACATTTTTAGAATTCCATCCTTCTACTTAGAAATACATTCTTAGATAAGGTTTAACAAGACAAGAAAAATTACCCTTGATCAAAACAAGAAATGAAAAATAATTTTCACCTCTTCGAAACATTTCTAAACTGGTTTGGACTTTTTCTTTCATTTCCATTGATCCTATTAGTAGGGTTTTGATACTTATACGTAGACCATGCACCACGGCTATTTACTATACCAAATAAGCTTTTGGGAAGTACTACAAGAATCAAGCTTAAAAAATGCTTTTCGATTTGAAACTTTAAGCAAGGAGATGGAAACTTCTACTAGCATTTTAATGTGCTGTCTAATTATATCATATCATGAAACTAATCGAGTATGTCTTAAGCTACACTATACTAGAGATTTTGGTAAGTGCTACAAGAATCGAGTCAAAACTATACTTTTCTAAGTTAAGCCATTCTTATATAATTATGAAACAAAAGTAGATTACTGTTTCAGTTAAATTACTTTCATCACTCAGAAATTATGTTTCAGTTGATTCCATTGTCAGTCCCAAATTCAATTGCCCAAAATAATGAACACAACAATATAATCCCCACGAACAGAAAAAACTGTACCTTCAAAATAAATTGCATGTCTAATTAGGCGATGAAGCAAATACAGAGGCAGTTATCAATAGGGTGGAACTTCTAGTGTCCACTGGCTCATCTGCATTGCTTTAAATTTCACATGATGACAAGCACGTCTTTTTCTCTATTATTTAATATGACAATAAAAATTATTCCAAGAGATTTCTTGGTTTTATTATGCTTAATCTGATTGTAGATGGGTGCATAAAAATTTGAGTGATAAAAGTACAATTGGTTGCATTATGAGCATACTAAAAATTAATCTTAAATTACATCTGTACATTCTCATTCAGAGATTCGAATATGTTACAGATTATTATACATTCAATAAGTTCATATAACATTTTTTATACATTCAATAAGTTCATATAACATTGATTTACAAACCATTACAAAACATATAAAATTGGGGGATATTTTTAAACACTTCCACCTTCCCCTTTTCTTCCAGGACATAATACTAGCAAATGAAAGAGACTATCCTAGCTGATGTGTGCCATTATATTTGAGAAAATGCCTTTTCAGGGTGTTGAAGCACTTGTTGGTGCCCTCTTAGGCTTCGAAGTCTGTTGACCATTCAAGCAACCATAAGAATAATGTGCTATTAGACAGGCAAACAAGTATTAACTTTTTTTTAAAAGTGCTAATTTTCAGCATGGATGTGTACAGAAAGCTAGGTGATCATGTGATCATTGGCCACATCATTTAGGGTCACAGGATGCTATAGAACAATATTTCTTCTTTATAAGAATTAATATACATGTAAAAAGTCAAACATTATAAGTTTACGAGAAAAACTGCAAAATTTCAGGGCCATGGGTTTCTAACAAAAGTCATTTCCTTTCTCCAATGGAATAGTAATATAAAAACTACATCTATTCTTAGTACATGTTACAATGATCATATTTAACAAAAGATGGCTTCCAAATACATGCCAAAAGCACTAGTTATGGAAATAATAAATCAAAAGGTTAAATAAGGAATTAAAATAAAATTCATGTGAATTTATTATTAACTATTATTGAAGCCCATAAAAAGGTGGTGGGCATGAATACTAATGAAAGAATTAAATAGTTTGCTTGGAATATAGATGAACCATGATGTAGATGTGTCTATAACACATGAAGTAATGAAGACACCTCTCACAATGCTAAACTATTACCACTTCTTAGAAAAAATACAATGGACAATTGAGATTCTATATTTTTGTAATGGTGAAAATTGCATACCCATGCTATTTTCTCTTATCTTTTGGGCTTGCTTGCAAGTGGCATATTCTTGTGTGAATTTGGCTCATGTCAACACATATCCCAATCCCCTTTTATCACTAATCCCCAAAGGTTTATTCATAATCCCTAGACCTATCATTTATCACCTTGAATAAGATCACGAGTTTGGACCCAACCTAGGTCACTTCTGCACTCATGGATCTAAACCTTAACTTTTAGAGTTCAAAATTCAAATTTACACCTTATCAACATTCCCACTAGCCATTGTGAGCCAACCTAGCACATGGTTGTGTTGATTTTGTGTGCATGGTGGTTTTTTCTAAACACATTCACCCATTTGAATCATGTTGAAATGTGAAAAGAACATCTAGATTAAATAGTTTAAAGGAGAACCTATTTTGCATTTGTCTACATGTGACATCATCCTAGGGCCACTATGCACTTGCTTACTATCTTTGATCTTTTGCTTCATCCAAAAAGACAAAAAAAAAAAACATTCCCACCTTATAAAAAAAAAACATTCCCACTAGCCATTGTGAGCTAACCTAGCACATGGTTGTGTTGATTTTGTGTGCATGGTGGTTGTTTTTAAACACTTTCACCCATTTGAATCATGTTGAAATGTGAAAAGAACATCTAGATTAAATAGTTTAAAGGAGAACCTATTTTGCATTTGTCTACAAGTGACATCATCCTAGGGCCACTACACACTTGCTTACTATCTTTGATCTTTTGCTTCATCCATAAAGGCAAACTAATTGAGGAGAATTTGAGCCTCACAATTTAGTTCCCCAAAGGTGTTTATAAACACTACCAATCATTGTGCAAATTCAAATATTAAAAATCAATGCGCATGAATTTGTCACAACCCTTGCTCCTTTGTTAGTCACATAGGTGACTTTTTGGGGGCCCAAATGTAAAGTTAAATTAAAAAGAAATATATATATATATATATATATGTTGGTGTAACAACTAACACCTCTGGAGTGCAAGTTGGTACGGACAACTATGCACACTACGCAATGAGTGCTCTTCAAATTAGGAGGGGAAGCTCCCTCGTTGTGCTGACAAAAGTACTTGAAAAGCGAAAAGTAAACTAAACTATATCTTGTCTTTTTGTCTCAGCTATAAGAGGCACAAGGTTTAAGGAAAACTCAATACGTTGCAGCTAAGTATTTTTTGGTTTCGCAAGACTTAACTACAACACTCAAAACTATAACTTTAACTATCCAAACCCTCAAGAATT
>VDFB02202081.1:0-16068 GCA_007258455.2 Sequoia sempervirens | reverse complement strand
TAAAAGTAAGGGTGTTTTTATGCATTCTATGAGACACTTAGAAGGGAACATTTGTAAAAAATTATAGCCATAAGGGTAACATACTAGTGGCATCCATGGAAAGGATCTTAACCAAAAAAAACTTAAGTACACAATGGAATAAGACCATTATAAGCCTTATCAATGCTTGTGCCAAGGGTATATAATAGTAATAAGTTAAAGGGGAGTTATCATTTTATGATAGGTCACACAAGAGCACTAACAGGGTTTGAGAATACAATCATATAATGGAGATACAATGAGGAAATATACAGTCATGATAAAACCATAAATGTGCTAAGAGATAAAGACCTTGAAGAGGATCATCACATGGTAAATATTTGAGGTAATAGTGGATGCAGAGTCCATATGCATAAAAAATCCATAATGAAAAGAAAAAATCAAGATATTTATAGAAATAAAATGCAAATTATAAAATGCATCCATGGAAACTAATGATTCACAACCTCATCAATCACCTAAGGCTAGTGATAGTGTTCTTGAGGCATGAGAAGGTAGATTAGGTAGTTATCTTGCTAGTGGTATCATGCTATTTCAAGGCTCGGGTACATGCAAAGTTGATTGAGTGAGGTTGACCAATTACTTGATCAACAATATGAAGATATCTCAGAGACACTTGTTGAAATGTCAGTGATAATAATTACATCCTTGAAATGTAAGAGAAGGAAATACCATAATTTTCTGATAGTGATAATATCCATAGCAAGGTTCATAGGATGCATTAGATCAATCACAAAGAGCCTTAGTAGAGCACAATCAAGAACTTTCTTAGATCATTCCATTTAAGCTTTAAAAGGAAAGACAAGGATTAGTGACCTCCAAATGAATATGGAAATCCTCTAAGGGAAAATTGTGACATAAGATGCATGAGATTCAATTCACATTATGGCATCCAAAAAAGGAATGAAGTGCCATAATAGAGGTGATACAAATTACAATCATGTTGATCCAATACCAATCCAAATATATAATGCATTCCAAGGATTTAATGATAGATACTAGACAAAGAGACATCAATGTATGCTAAGTTTGAAATACAATAAGTTTTTTCAAGCCAAAGCCATGACCATGTAGACTACAATGAATGAAGCACAAATTTTTGCAAGTGTGAAAGCCTCAAGAGGGAAACATTAAAAAATAAGAGGATAGTACTATATATTTGTAGACTTCTAAGGATCCTTATGGGTACACAAGAATAAAGCCTCATATTACTTTAATGAAAAGAAAAACAAGTAAACTTATAGCCTAGTGTGGGAAGAGTTCATGCACAACCATTAGATAGGGCATTCACCATGCAAATAATATGGTCATGAAGTTTAGAAAAGGGATTCATGATAGTTATGAAGGTTGGTCTTGTCTACTAACGAATAGAGACATTAAAATGTGTTAAAGGGACAACCTTGAAGATAGATTGGGGTAGTCAATTAAAGTCACATATCGTCATAACCCAATTTTTATTTCATTTAAATTATAATATGATAAATTGAATTATTGAGGAAATTCAATGCATTGAATGAAAACTTTTATGTTTTTGAAAATTTTGAAAGAATTTGACCATCTTTTTGAATATGTGACCTTTTGAACTATCTTGTACCTTATCATGATTGAACATTACCAATGAACTATGTAAGTACAAGTGTACGCAAATGCACAAAACTAGGTTGAAGGATGAGAACATGGTTGAAGTAGGACCGCTTAGCTGGATCGAACAGTAAGCTTGATGGAATTTGGGTGCACACACCACAAAATGGCATGATGACTACATTTGAAATTCATATATAAGAGATTATAATAATATGACTTGAAATGATTCAATGATTGTAAAGGTAGACTTTTGAAATGAAATACATGTGAATTCTTATTTAATTGTCTATCTTGATCTTGTCTTTTGAGAATTTAAAAGAAAACGATAGTAGACACTTAACACATAAATGAATTTATGTATTTCAAAAATGCTTATTTAAAGGATAAGAAAAGTCACTTCATTTAAACATTATTGTTTGAAATAAAAATAAATTTTCATTCTTATATAAATTTTGATATATGTATATATAAAAATCTATAAATAATACACATATATATATATATACATGTATATATGTGTGCAAATATATAAAAATATAAATATAAATATATATATACACATATACATATATATACATATACATCTACATATATATATATATATATATATTGAATTTGGAATATAAATTATCACAATAATATTGATAGAATTAAAATAATTTCATGAGGAAGATCTTTTGAAGCCATGGACTACAATCAAATTTAAGGAAAATATTCAAATTTGATGTATGGGGCAGCTAAAAAATTAAAGGCCATTAAGATTAGAAATGGCACCGTTAGTGGAGGCACAAGAAAAAGAAAGAAAGTTTCCATTTTGCTAAAATATCATTGAAGCCAACTGAAGGAGAACAAGTTCTAGTTCGATGAGTGTTCAAGAAAAAGTCAAGGGAAAAATCCTCAAAATTAAAGGCATTTGAAGATTTTTACTATGAAATGCTTGCATTTTTAGTTTCATTTATTTTTAAGCATATGATTGTTTATTTCAATGATTCTATATAGAATTGGATTAATTTTTTTCACTAATCTTCTATATGTTATTCTTTCAATTGAATTTCGTATACTTTTTGTTATAAGCAAGGCCATGTAGTCCATTCTTTGCTTGAACATGCTATGTGCATGCGTTTCCAATGATGTGAAAGTCAATTATTTCATACCTTGTAAGTTTTATGATGTCACTACATTTTATGTATCTATTGCATGTGATTATACTTAGCCAATCACACGGCTAATTGGGTGAACTGATAGCCCATGATTTGGAATGAAACAATTCTTAAATTGTTTTCACCCCCTCTAAGGGTAGGCATCAAAATCCTTCATTGAAATTTTTATGTTATATCATTTAATGTGAGTTAGACCCTTCGGTATGCCACACCATATGGGTGTGATAACCATGGCATCCAATTTGGGAATGATAGGTAACATCGTTGTCAACCATGTCACCTCGTCTATAAAGAATGATGGTGGGGCATTGCATCATTCCATTATTATTTGATGATTATTGTCTTACCATATAACTATGATAATATTCCTTGTCACATTGTCTATAGAGGACAATGGTAGAATGAAGAGTAGTTGTACCTTTATGCTTGCATGTTAAGTATGTTGATTATCCTTCCATACGAATGAAACCCAAATTGTCCCTTGGATGAATGTAACCAAGCTGAGGTCGGCATGCATAGGTCTCAGCCTTGGTACTATTATATACTAAGCAACAGTCAACCAACTATTGGTCATTCCATAGAACGAAAGTGGCATAGATATGTTTATATCAATGAATGAGGGTTCTTCAAACCCTACACAATAATAAGATTGATTCCGGTATATGTGTAAAATATTATTGATATTAAAATGACCAAAATGTCATTCGGATTCTATTACCTTGCATAAAACAATATCAATATTGTTTGGTTATTTTCTTTAAATTTATATTTATATATGAATGTTCTTAGAATTATAGAGCTTTGAATGTAAACATGAGAATGAAAGTTATGTCATTTTAGATCTTTGACTAGGATTGTATTTTAATAATTGAGGGTCTCTAGATGAGACTCAAATATATCGAACACTAGATAACTTGAAACTAAAACTGCAAACTTTTGTTTAAACAACATCATTTTCCTACAAACAACATTTTTTTGCTATAAAGAACATTGTTTTGATATTAAACAACACTTTTTTGCCACAAACAACATTGTTTTACTACAAACAACATCGTTTTTCTATTAAACAATATTTGTTTTGTTGCAAATAGCATTATTTTGCTACAAAAAAGTATTGTTTTTCTACAAACAACATTGTTTTGTTACAAACAACAATGTTTTGCTACATATAACATCGTATTACTATTAACAAAATCTATTTTTCTACAAACAATTTTTTTTCTACTACAAACAACTTTGTTTTGCTAAAAACAACATATCAGTATGTAATAATTGTTCAAACATATTTGTTCTCATTTCTTGAAAGAAGAATTCACATCTTGTATTATTGATAAATGATATGTCAATCTATAACCTTATTTTGAATGGATGAAATTTCTTATAATGGTTTTTATTTTAGAATGTATGCATAAAATAATAACTTAAGTTGTCACATATATGTGTATGCATATAGACCTTCATCTATGTACATACACATACTTGTGACATACCTTCTTTTGTTACTTATTTAACTCATTCTTAAATGAATGCAAAATTACATCGAATGTAATCATGTGACATGTGTATGAAATGAATGGATAATGTATTGATCAAATGCATTTGATTCATTTTTTTGATTTTATTTAAGTAGAGGAAATAAGTAGAATGAATTACTTTTTCTATAGATATATGTGTAAAGAATGTTCTCTTGTTTTTAATAAGAACAACACCTAAGTAGACTAAACCTTAGGGTAGATCGGCTAGAGGGTAGATAAATTTGCTAAGATATAACTATGTTGTTGAAGTTACCTTAGAGATAGCTATCATAATTGAGTTCAAAGAGTATAGGTTTTTGCTTTATCCAAAACCTATCATTTGTTGTTACTAGAATAATTTTATGCTTGTCAAACAATTGGCTGGGGTAAAAGCACAAACTGGGTCACACATTAGGCCAAATAAAATAGTCAGTGACTTTATTTTGGCCGACTACATTGTGTCGGCAATGGGGTTTTGTAAATCCAAAGGCAACCACATAAGGCCCTCGTGTTGGATTTTGGTCGAGTCACTTTATTTGCAGAAACATTATCAACGAAGCGGAGATATAAACATGGAGAGACACGATTACGGTCAGCGGGTTTTGGAGCAAAACTATCGGTCGGAAGTTTATCGACCGAAAAGCCAAAATAAAATCTCAAAAAAAAAACCAGGCCCACTATTGCAACGCTCGGGCGAAAGTGTTGAGGGCGAGAGGTTGTCGACCGATCACCAGGAATAGCGACGACATTTTAACAGGTTCCATTCGTGGCATTCACTGCAGTGTTTGATTTCTCGTCTCGTTTCTCTTTATTTTGCGAAATTTGTGATATATCATTTGTTAGGGTTTGGTTGAAATGCAAGAATGAGGTCATGGCCATGATTGTTGAGACAGCTATAGAATGTTAAACCTCCTATAGCGTAAGACAAATACAATGGCCATTATGGTTGAGACTGCTATAAAATGTCGAATCATTCATGGCCATTGTATTTGTGTTGAAATTGCATTAGCTTCAATATCTTTACAGGTACTTGGCTCGACATACACAAAAAAGCTCCTATAATGTCATAAGATTTCTGCCCTTTCTTCATAGAGAATACTGGTACCAAGGAATTTGTCATAATGATTTTTTATTTTTTGTTTAGCATACGTACAAGGCTCAGATTGTTTGGTGGGTTTAGGAGGTTGTTTGGGTGTTGGGAAAAAAAACTATAAAATGAAATTTCAGAAAATAGCAAAATTTAGTCTACGAAAAGGGTCATGGCCCTTTCTACTTCACAGTGTTACTTGGAGAATGTTGTGTTCTATTAAATTAACTATGGCTGCAAACTTTCCTGATTTAGAGCTTGTTGCATTGCCTGGAAACCCTATCACGTTGCTTGGAAACCCTATTGCATCACCTGGAAACCCTATTTATATCCTTCTGCGTTGAGGTTTTTAGCAATTTCATGGAAAAACTGCAAGTTTTAGGCAATTTTAAGCCCTGGAATTTCCGTGATTTTAAGTATGTGGTGATTTTTGCAGTGAGTGACTCGCCAGGGTTTTCCATGTGCTGGTACTCACAAGTTTTGCCAGGAATTAGATGCTTCAAAAGACATAAAAAATTCAGTCTATTATATTAGTTTGATTTTTTTTGGATTAGATTTTGTGAGCTCTTTTCATCAATATTTTGAATCATATTTTATTTTCAATAATCATCTTCTCATAGATCATGAAATATGTCTGAAACATTATTGAAGACAAAATATCGTTTAATTTATTCCAAATAATTTCACCTAACAAGTTTGATCCTTCTTGTTCTAAGCTTAAAAATAAATGTGAGATTTTTCTGAGTTGAAAGAAACACCATAAGAGCCATTTTCATATTACCAAATGAAGTTGAGTTGAAAGAAACACCATAAGAGCCATTTTCATATTACCAGATGAAGTTAAATTTACATATGCAGACTTGGGAATCATTTACTGGCTACCATTATGTGAATTTATAAGCCACAAACCACCCAGATCATGATAATAATAATTTAATTATAAATAAAGCTAATACACAGAACATAAACACTAGCTGGCCGTCAATACAAATTTTGTAGAATTTCTCAATAATTTTCTTAGATGCACAAAATTCAAGAGATTTGTTGTCAAATGCTTCTATGCTGTCTATTTCGGTCACTAATAATTAAAAAAAAAAATGTCTATTACTCTAGATTCTAATTTTGAAAAAGTTGGCAAGATCCTAAAAATGTCATGCCTTTTAATCTTCCATATATACTATCTTTGATGACCCCAATAATAATTAAATATAATTAAGTAGTACTCTACTATTTATCACAAATGAACATAAAAGAAATAACATATGCTTACATGTAGATATTTACCTGAACACTATTCAAATATGAAAAATAAATAGTTATCTAGAAATGCACATTTGCAACACAAGATGCATCTAGAGAAATCCTATAATAGGAATCAAACTCTAAGAAGAGTAACCTTCTACTCAATCAACAAATGTATAATAGTATTACATTATCTCACTAGGATTTATGACACCCATGTTCACACTATTAAATCAGCCCCTTGGGCATTTCGTTTTTTTTAAACAATTCACAACAACTACCAACTTAACTAATCAAGGATCTTCAACCTAAATTAGAAGTGTTTATTTCCTTAGTTCTTTCACAATGGAGATGAAAATCATCACCACACTTATATGTTTACACTTTAAAGTGCTAAGCTACTATGGCTAGGGTCATTCGTAGACCCATACCTATGGTGGCCCTATATACTTATCTTTGTCGAAGAATTATCCTAATGATATGCTAGTTGTTTTACACTGTTCAATTCATATGGGGAGATATCCCTTAAACCCATGGCTAAAGATGAGCAATTGGTGAGAATTATAGAGAGTTGAATCTCTCCACTCTCATGATCAGCCACACTTTCAACAACTATAGCTCACAGGTGTCTTTATGGGTAATGAACCATTTCAATGGACAATCAAATCATAGGAAGTGGTAATCCTGGATACTATAGTGAATAGATATGAATTAGGGCTCCTTCCCTTCATTACCCAAAACCAAAGAAATTCTCCCTACTGCCAAGATAGACATCCACTTTTTCCTTTCAACTGCTTGTCTCCTCTACTTAAGTAATAGTTTTAATGATTGTTTCTCTCTAATGGCACTTTTCCAATTTAATGTTATTATTCCTTTGTCGCTACACAATTTAATAATGTAGAATTTGCTATTTAATGTAGAATATTATTCCTTTGTCGCTACATAAAAATAATACAGATCTACATGCATACGCACATACACATATATGTGCATGTACATATACATACATGTACATATATGTGTATGTGCGTATGCATGCAGATGTATTATATATACATATGTGTACATGTGTGTATGTATACCTATGTATATATAATACAGATCTACATGCATACCCACATACACATATATGTGCATGTACATATACATACATGTACATATATGTGTATGTGCGTATGCATGTAGATGTATTATATATACATATGTGTACATGTGTGTATGTATACATATGTATGTACATACATGTATATATGTGTATGTGTGTATGTGTGTATATGTGTGTACATGTGTGTATGTATGTATGTATGTATGTATATGCATATATATATATATGTATGTATGTATGTATATGCATGTATATATGTATATGCATATACATATGTACATGCACATGTATATGTGTATGTGTGTATGTATGTACATGTATTATATATATGTACATATGTGTATGTGCTTATGCATGTACATGTATTATATGTACATATATGTGTATGTATGTATGTATGTATGTATATGCATATATATGTGTATGTACATGTATGTATGTGCATGCATGTATATATATGTGTATGTGTGTATGTATGTATGTACTTGAGTATATACATGTGTACATACACACATACACATATATATATGCATGTACATGCACACATACACATACATATATAATACATGTACATACATACACACATACACATATATCATGTGCATGTACATACATACATACATACACATACATACACACATACACACATATACATATATATATGCATGTACATACACACACATATATATACATGCACGTACACATACATACATGTGTACATACAGATATATGCACATGTATCTATATGTTTATATTTTATTCCTAAGGAATTTATTTCAAAGAATTTTAACTTTATTACTTTAATATGTTTTAAGTTAGATTGAAAAATTAAGGAAATGTTAACCTTTTTATAATTTCTAGTGTTTGATTTAAAAAATAATTAATTACAAAGAAAGGTTAGATCATATGTGACCAATTGTAATGAAGAGTATTTTTTTATTTTGATCAAAAATTTAGTATAGAGTGGTTGAAAGGATAATTTTTTTTTTTCCATATTTACTCTTGGTTGAATATTACATGCATGTCTATGATTTAATAGGTTCACATAGCTCAATAGATATAAAGTTTGAACTAGATCTCATTAGATACATTTAAATTCAAAAATGTTTTCTAGTTTTGAAACTTGAAAATTTTACCTTTAATTTAAATATATATTTTTTTAGTTTTGAAAAAAATTCAATTCAAATTTGTTTAGTTCATTATGTAATTTTGTTTTAATGATATGTAGATCTCTATCTATTTATATATATCATGGCCGATGAGGGATCTCATCATTCCCCTCGTTCTGAGCGAGAAGCTCAAACTAGATCAAATATATTTCAGGATAGTATTGCTAGATTGGGCAATGCTCTAAAATGTTTAGAGCAAACAATTCACAACTCCCCCAATTTGGCTAATCGAGATAGATTAGTCACTATTAGACAAGAGATTATTAAGATGATTGAGACAATTCGATCATACAATCCTTATGATGAAATCAGCATTGAACAGTTTTATTTTCCTGCATAGCAGCAGCACCGCACAACCAGCAGGAGGCTATAAATAAAGCTAATACACAGAACATAAACACTAGCTGACCGTCAATACAAATTTTGTAGAATTGCTCACTAATTTTCTTAGATGCACAAAATTCAAGAGATTTGTTGTCAAATGCTTCTATGTTGTCTATTTCGGTCACTAATAATTAAAAAAATATATGTCTATTACTCTAGATTCTAATTTTGAAAAAGTTGGCAAGATCCTAAAAATGTCATGCCTTTTAATCTTCCATATACTATCTTTGATGACCCCAACAATAATTAAATATAATTAAGTAGTACTCTACTATTTATCACAAATGAACATAAAAGAAATAACATATGCTTACATGTAGATATTTACATGAACACTATTCAAATATGAAAAATAAATAGTTATCTAGAAATGCACATTTGCAACACAAGATGCATCTAGAGAAATCCTATAATAGGAATCAAAATCTAAGAAGAGTAACCTTCTACTCAATCAACAAATGTATAATAGTATTACATTATCTCACTAGGATTTATGACACCCATGTTCACACTATTAAATCAGCCCCTTGGGCATTTCGTTTTTTTTAAACAATTCACAACAACTACCAACTTAACTAATCAAGGATCTTCAACCTAACTTAGAAGTGTTTATTTCCTTAGTTCTTTCACAATGGAGATGAAAATCATCACCACATTTATATGTTTACACTTTAAAGTGCTAAGCTACTATGGCTAGGGTCATTCGTAGACCCATACCTATGGTGGCCCTATATACTTATCTTTGTCGAAGAATTATCCTAATGATATGCTAGTTGTTTTACACTGGTCAATTCATATGGGGAGATATCCCTTAAACCCATGGCTAAAGATGAGCAACTAGTGAGAATTATAGAGAGTTGAATCTCTCCACTCACATGATCAGCCACACTTTCAACAACTATAGCTCACAGGTGTCTTTATGGGTAATGAACCATTTCAATGGACAATAAAATCATAGGAAGTGGTAATCCCGGATACTATAGTGAATAGATATGAATTAGGGCTCCTTCCCTTCATTACCCAAAACCAAAGAAATTCTCCCTACTGCCAAGATAGACATCCACTTTTTCCTTTCAACTGCTTGTCTCCTCTACTTAAGTAATAGTTTTAATGATTGTTTCTCTCTAATGGCACTTTTCCAATTTAATGTTATTATTCCTTTGTCGCTACACAAAAATAATGTAGAATTTTCTATTTAATGTAGAATATTATTCCTTTGTCGCTACACAAAAATAATACAGATCTACATGCATACGCACATACACATATATGTGCATGTACATATACATACATGTACATATATGTGCGCGCATGCACGTAGATGGCTATATATACATATGTGTACATGTGTATGTACATATGTATATATATTAGCCCATATGCATACGCACATACACATATGTCCATGTACATATACATACATGTACACATATGGCGTGGCGTGCGGTACGTAGAGCGAGTTTATATAGTACATATGTGCACATGTATGTATACATATGTATGGTACATGTATATGTGTATGCTCAGTGTGTGTATGTGTGTACATGTGGCTGCATGGCTGTGTGTATGTGTAAAAGGGCTGTATGTATGTGAGCATATTACATATATATGGTGTGGCTGTGGCGATATGCACGTATATATGTATATGCATATACATATGTACATGCACATGTATATGTGTATGTACATATATGTATGTGCATATATATGTGTATGTACATGTATGTATATATGTATGTATGTATATGCATATATATGTGTATGTACATGTATGTATGTGCATGCATGTATATATATGTGTATGTGTGTATGTATGTACTTGAGTATATACATGTGTACATACACACATACACATATATATGCATGTACATGCACACATACACATACATATATAATACATGTACATACATACACACATACACATATATCATGTGCATGTACATACATACATACATACACACATACATATACATACATACACACATACACGCATATACATATATATATGCATGTACATACACACACACACATATATATATATATACATGCACGTACACATACATACATGTGTACATACAGATATATGCACATGTATCTATATGTTTATATATTTTATTCCTAAGGAATTTATTTCAAAGAATTTTAACTTTATTACTTTAATATGTTTTAAGTTAGATCAAAAAATTAAGGAAATGTTTTAACCTTTTTATAATTTAAATCTAGTGTTTGATTTAAAAAATAATTGATTACAAAGAAAGGCTAGATCATATATGACCAATTGTAATGAAGAGTATTTTTTTATTTTGATCAAAATTTTAGTATAGAGTGGTTGAAAGGATAAATATTTTTTTTACATATTTACTCTTGGTTGAATATTACATGCATGCCTATGATTTAATAGGTTCACATAGCTCGATAGATATAAAGTTTGAACTAGATCTCATTAGATACATTTAAATTCAAAAAAAAATTCTAGTTTTGAAACTTGAAAATTTTACCTTTAATTTAAATATATATATTTTTTTAGTTTTGAAAAAATTTCAATTTAAATTTGTGTAGTTCATTATGTAATTTTTTTTTAATGATATGCAGATCTCTATCTATTTATATATATCATGGCCGATGAGGGATCTCATCATTCCCCTCGTTCTGAGCGAGAAGCTCAAACTAGATCAAATATATTTCAGGATAGTATTGTTAGATTGGACAATGCTCTAAAATGTTTAGAGTAAACAATTCACAACTCCCCCAATTTGGCTAATCGAGATAGATTAGTCACTATTAGACAAGAGATTATTAAGATGATTGAGACAATTCGATCATACAATCCTTATGATGAAATCAGCATTGAACAGTTTTATTTTTCTCTTGCTAGGAGTGTTACTGGCACAGTGAAACATAGAGAAGTTGCCAAATTAGTTTCAGGTAAAAATGTGTTATCCATGTTCCCATTTGATAGAGGAAAAAATAAAATTAGAGGATATGTGGTTACGAGGTGTGAAGATCCTCTTGTTGCGCCATTCATATACCCTAGATGGTTGGCAGCACATCATAGATGGCCTCACAATGATGAGCTGCCATTGTATTTTGTCAAACAGTTATATGCAGAATTTCATTTACATATAGAGGTGGACTACACATCTTATCTTGAGCATGTTGGCCAAGGTAAAGGCCGTTTTTATGACAAACCACAGTTTAGACCTTCAAATTTGCCACCGCCTATGGACAAGAGGGCATTAGTTGGCCCAAACCTTTTGGTTTTACCAAAACGTTTGGAATTGGCAGCAGCAGGGGAGGTAGCAACAGGGTCCACTCAGAGTCAGATTTTTGAAAACATTGCCTCTATTACGACGCAGATTGATCATATTTCATCTGATTGAGTTGGTAGATATTTATTACGCCCACGGATCAACCTTCCTCCCACTGAGGCTACATCTGCATCGTATGATCCATTTATTAGTGCCGATCTACCTACTCTTGCAGATGTCGAGCATATGACCCACACGACTCTACGTAATACATGTAGACTCTCAATTTTGGATTTACTAGCAGCATATCAGGTTATCAGTGAGGACCATGGGATTGCTCTTGACAGGGTACCAGAATTTATTAGACAACGATATCCTCATACAGATATGAGCCACAATGTGGCAAATGCAGCTCAGGATATTCCACATCAGCCTACAGAATCCCGTGCACATCATGTTTCTGTTGATCCTTTAGCTTGCCCAGGTGGTCATCAGGATGTTACAGGTCACGTTGAGGCTACTGCGACACCTGATCCTGTCCATGGGACATATAGTCGACTTCTTTTTGCTACTGATACTGTACATGCTACAGAGCCCCCTATGATGTCTTTACATTCTCGTGATCTTAGTGACATTGGTAGAGCTTTCAAGCAGGCACAACAGGTACTTTCAATTTATAATTTAAATACATGTATATATTTTTAAAATTGTGTTCTAAAAATTTATGTAATGCATTTTAAAAACTTCTAGAGGTTTAACTCCTAATTGAAATTGTGTACTTGAAAATTTTAAGCAGTATGGTGAATTCCCAGACTTTGGAAATTTGGAGCATGATGGCGATCCCATGCAGTATGCAGATGAGGTACATTTAAATCTAATTTTAAAAAACTAATTACTTGATGTTTAAGTTTGAACACATTGAACTCAAGTACATTGTAAAAAATTTAGATAATTTTACATATATATGTGTACTTGAACACATGCAGGGGTTGGGACGAGGCTTAGGACATAGATCGAGAGATATTGGATCGGGACATGGATCCACACATCTTGGATCAACAGAGCAATCGGTCCATGGATCGAGGGAGAGGTCGAGGGAGAGATCGAGCCATGCATCGAGGGAGAGGTCGAGGGAGAGATCGAGCCATAGATCTGATGATTCTATTCATACCAGACATCCCTCTCTTTGAGATTTGTTTTATAGTATTACATGTCTGAGATCATTTTATTATATGTTGGGGACACTTTTTATGATTTATGTATTGAACATTTGGATGTGTTACATACTTATGTTTTATGGTACACATATATATACTTGTTATAATTTACATGTCATATTCATACAGTTATGTTTTATGGTTTGAATCTTAGAGGTTTGTTATATACGTGCATTATTATGGTTTGATGAACTCACTTACATTGTACATCTATAAGTACCTTTATTTAAATTTAAATTATGACCTAACTTGTTCAAATGCACTTCTTGTACATATATAGATAACTAAATACATTGTGAAATCAAAATGTTGTCCACTCCACTATCTAATGGAACTTGCTATTTGTAAATTTAAAAAGATGGACATGTACATGTAATTAATTTAAATAAATAGTTCAAATGAATTTGTCTTTAATAAATAGGTCAAGAAATAGAAAAAATTGAATGCATATATGCTTGAGATTAATGCTATACATGTTTTAAAGTAGAACATAAAAATGCAATCGAAAATAGATGATAGTTAGATTGAATTCTTTAAAGCTCTAAATGTTCATTTTTAAAGTCAGTAAAAGCTATTTATACATTTAAATTGTGCATATATCATGCTCTACATTAACCTAATTTCTAATTCCATATAATCTAATACACATGTTCATTTGAATGTGCATGCAAAGAATTCTTGAACTAGATGATGAGCTATACTTGTGTCAAGTTGAATGTAAATGAAATCATATATATATATATATATATATATATATATATATATGTTTGAAAGTGTTCACTTAAGAATGAACCATATAATTCAAATAAAGCATGCAAGCTATTAGTGGAGTTGAATGTAAATGAAATCAAATTTCTAGTTTTGAAAGTTTAAGAATTCTATGTGGAACATTTATATATATGTAATTAGAAATTGATATATATATTTAAATCTTGAAAGACATGCACATTTAATATTAAATTAAAAATTGATGACAATTCTATATAAATTAAAAATTGATCAAGTAGATCTCTTGGATGACAATTCTATATATAAATTAAAAATTGATCAATTCATATTTAATTGTACTGGAAAGATGGACCAAATTACAAGACTAATGAAGTTATGTTCATTCCTAGAGAAATATACTAAAAGTTACATTTTATAGGCATAAAAATATTTTATATATAAATAAAGTACTAAAGATGAGAGGAATAGAGATTACATCCTTATTTTTTAAGGTTGGACTATGAAATCACAAAAAAAAGCTATAAATAGCTTGATAATTCAAATTGGGTTCTAATATAGAAACCTTATATTTTTGTAGATGTTACTAGTGTATTAGCATCTTGGTCTTGGAGAAGGAAATATATATAATCTCTCATATATGAGTTTTGAATTAAAAATAAATATTTAAATGAGTGTATTGTGTTGGGATATTTAAGGATTTTATAAAAATATTTACTAAATAAAATCCATTTTATCAAAGAAAGAAAAGTTCATGTATATTAGAACAAAACAAAGATTCATCTTTTAATCAATAAATGACAACACAAGGTTACTCATCTTAATAAATTTATAATTTTCTAGTGATTGATTGAAATATTTTAAAAATAAATAAATAAGCTATAATATAATGAAGCTTCAAATAGTATTTTTGGTGTTATAGATGGTGGCATGTCTCCTAGAGAGATAAACTTCTTCTAGATCCACCTCTAAAACAATTAGAACTTGTTGTTGATGATAATAGGATATGGAATTTCTACATTTGGGAATTAGATATGACTTGGAAGATGTAGGTAGCTCATGGTCTCAAGCTATACATGGTAAACAAACACCCCAAACACCATCACTATGATTCACTACAATGTTCATATATTCCAATGCACCTTAAGGTGAACAAGAAAGGACAAACCAAGAGAACCTGGATACAATCTAACATTAACAAAATGGATAAATAATTTAGTTCTATACTTAAAAGATAGGAGCTAATATTCTTAAGCAAATTTGGATTTTAAAGATGAAATCAAATTATAAGGTCAAGTGATTTTTTATTAGGAGATTGGATTTGAAATGGATGATACTCTAGATTAAGGATAAGGTCCCTAGATGTTGAAAACTTTGGGTGATGACGAAAGGACAATATGATGTATGGACTAGATTGAGACCAAGTAACCAAATTTTTATGTTTAAGTGATGCTTTTTTATTATTAAGGATGGAGAATGGATGTACGGTTGAGATGGATCTAGATGGATAATTTTTAAATGATTCTAGGATGAGGTATGCTTACCTGATGAAAATTTAATAAAATTAGGATGTGATGATTAGGATACATGAAA
>VDFB02202080.1:0-12610 GCA_007258455.2 Sequoia sempervirens | reverse complement strand
GGAGAGAGATAAAGGGTAGGGGGTGTACAAGGGTTAAGGATAGAGGGAAGAGGGGGGGAGGGGGTAGGAGGGAGAGACTTGAGAGAGATGGGGGGAGTGGGAGAGAGATAACGGGTAGGGTTTAAGGGTTAAGGGTAGAGGGGAGAGAGGGGGACGGGGTAGGAGGGAGAGACTTGAGAGAGAGAGGGGGGAGTGGGAGAGACATAAAGGGTAGGGTTTAAGGGTTAAGGGTTATTGGTTATGTTTTTGATCTTAATGCTTCTTCTTGATCATTTTCTGATAGGTCTATAGATTCTGCTATAACTTGATCATGTGTATAGATGTGAAGAGTAGGTGACTCTTGTTCCATGGTAATGATATCAAGAGTATGTGACTCTTGTTTTGGATGAGGATCTACATGTCCATTAGGAGTAATCATCTCGTGGGTAGATGTTGTAGACAATGAAAAATGTCCTAAGCTTGCGAGTGTCATTTTTTTTCATCCTCGTCCTTCGATAATTGAATAATTTTAGTTATTCAATTATGTTTGATCATATTCCTCTATTAATTAAATATTTTTTAATAATTATTTAATTAATTCACTTTCTAATCTTTATTCTATCCTGATCGATTAAATAAACTAATTGCTTCACTAATTTCTCCCTCTTCCTTAATAGTTAAATAAATTATTATTTATTTAATTATTTTGTCACCTTTCATCTATAGTTAAATAATTACCATTAATTATTTATCTATTCATGGTCCTTTAATTCTTCTATAGTTAAATAATTATTAAAATTATTTGACTATCCCATGCCACCTCCCCTATTAAATAATTAATCTAAATTAATTATTTAATGTCTATTTTTCATCTCTCTATTTAATTAAATTAATAAATTTAATTAAATGCTCATCTTTTTATTTTCTCCAAATAAATAATTTGAATAAATTATTTATTTTCCACTTGTCCATTTCCTCCATTCTCTCCATCTTTGAATAAATTATTTAAAATAAATTATTTATGCACCACCTGGTCAAAGATGCTCTGTCATAATCCCCTGTCATAACATTCATTTTTGTCATAGCCTGCATGTCTTGCATGTCTGTCATAGTTGTCAGGTGTCATAGCCGTCGGCATCATAGCTTTTCCATGCATGTCATATTTTTGGTGCATCAATTCTGGACCATTGATCTTGGCATCTTTTCTGAGACTTAATCTCAACCGTCCATTTTGTAACATCCCTCTCATGCATTCCCATCCATTGATCTTGGAATCTTTCTAGAAGACTAATCTCAGTCGTCCATTTGAATGGTTGTCTATAAAAGCAACCTTCTTCCTCCATTTTCACTTTAACAGCTAATTGTTTCCAACTTTCTTGCTACCATTTGCAGGTTTTGAAAAAGTATTTCAACAAATCTGATGGAAAAGTTGCATAACAAGAAGGAGAGCAAGAGAAAGAATCAACAACAATATGGGGAGTGCTTTATTTTCTTTATTTTCATTTTGATATCTCCATTTTGTTGTATTCTCTTGTTGATGTGGTTTAATAGCTTAGTAGTGTTGGTTGTCACTTTTTCTATGCTATTTGATTTTTAACCCCATCTTACATTGGTGAACCTGACGTGAATCTTACAATTTTGCAAAGAAATTGGTTTGTTTTCTTGTTTGTTTTCACTGTTTTGCCTCTAGAACTTGGGTCTACCTTGGTGGGAAAAAGTACTCACCCCAAGGCGACTCAGATCGACAACAAATATTTTTGGCCAAGCTACCCCCGACCGGTATATAAATGTGAATCCTAAGGGAAAGCCTAGGATTTACGAGTGCAAATGTGTCATACGGACCAAGTAGTACTCCCCAAAACCCTGTTAAGCTTAACCTCTTCAGGCTAGAGTGCCTCCTAAATGGAGATTAATCTTGCCCCCCATGTATGGCCACTCGAACGGGGGTCTCGAATTAAACACCTTTGTGTAGTAGCCAAAAACCTTCTATTTGCTAGCATAGCACCAATCGGTGTGAAGGCATCCACATCTTCACAGTCTGTAGTAGAGGTGATCAATCTACCATGGGAGTTTCATGGGGGTTGGAAGCTTGGTTGGCCTGAGAAGAGAGTGCACTGTAAGGGGGAGCTCGTGCAGCCAAGCTTCTGGATTCACACGCTACTGATATGCGGTTGGGAAAACCCACGTGAAATCTAGCGAATATTGTCCCGGCCTAACCATAGGATTGTGCTTGTCTTATTTGTGTAGTGTTTTCTAGATTTTCAAACAATATACACAACATTCACAAATCTGGACACAAACAATCAACCTCAGACAACTCAGACTTTTCAACAAAACATCAAAAAAATAGTCTCAGCTTGTTGTCAAACATTTTTTTTCTAAGAGGTCTCTGTCAGAAATTAGCTTTGAAATTGCTCAAAATCCTCAGTATTCAACCATTAGTTTGTATTTTTTACCATAGGCTTAATCTTTCAAATTTTAGTTACATCCATTAGGTTTCATAATCATCATTTTCAACATTAGCTTGACCATAGCTTTTCATTTTTGCATACTTTTGGTTAGGCCAACCTTATCACAATTTACAAAATCATTGCTTTCAAAACTAGGTTATCTTGGACTTCGTCATTCATTTATCTTTTCAGTCATTGTCCTTTTTGTGAGGATTTCCAACTCAACAGTCTAGTTAGAAAAACTCACTAGTCATCTTGACCTTGTCACTTTGTCATTTTCAACAAGTCCTTTGGTAACTAAAATCAAAACAAAGATTAAGCTTAGAGTGATTAGGTACTCTTATCTCCAAATTGCATTCATTTTAGTTCCTACCTTGCATACTTTATTCCCAAAACAATACAAAAATATCATTCATCCTAGTTGTCATTTTGAACCTAGACCTTGCATTAGTTCCCTCATTAGTCCTCATTTTTCACCTTGACCTTGCAATTTTCCTAGTCCGCATTGTCATTTTCCTAATCAACATTGTCATCCAAGTCAACATCGTCATCCTAATCACCATGGATTTTGGCATACTTGCATTATCATCTCTTTGCATTGTCATCCATTATCACACAAAAAGACAAAAACATAGACTAGTGTCATACTTGCATTGTCATCAGCTTCATTTGAGCAATTTCCTTGATGGTGGAAACAAGACTTCAAAGAAAGAAAAGACAAATGGTAGACTTTGGACAAGACTTTGACAACAACACCAACACCAACACCAATCCCAATGACTGGATTTATGACGACCCATTTGGCAATTTGAACATACAATCATCCATGATCATGTCAACTTCCTTTCAAAATCCACTTTTTGAACAATTCATATAGAGAGACCAAATGGAGAAGTACTAGCTGAGGATTTAGACGCTGCCATTCAAAACCCCGAAATAGCTTCATTTGTAGAAGAATTGGTCTTGAATGATCCCGGTAGATACCTTGCTATGCTTCTGGACCAAGGGGAAAAACTACCAAAAGGCTTTGACATTAATACCATAAGACCTTCTCTGGACAATGCGACAAAAACCATGACATCTCATCAAAACACGAACAATGCCCCCAATAGCAATAACATTGTGGTTACCACACAAGTTTCTACTAACACCATTAATGTGACATCTAGTGGCACCACAAGTCAAAACACCTCCACCTCAACTAATACAACATCTATTGGAGGAACATCTACTATGTCCATGCCTACAACATCCACATCATCATCACAAATGATAGGAATAACCATTGGGTGCACATCAATGGGAGCAAATCCCACAAATCTTATGTTGGGATTTTCATCTATGACAATGGGGGCATCCTCATCACATCCTTATGGTGAAATCTCATCTAATCCCTTTGGAGAAAACCCACGACGAGTCTTCATTCAAGGCCCTCAACACAACATTAATACATCATCGCAATTAAACATCCCACATGGACAAGGACAAAATATGAACATCCCACATGGACAAGGACAAAATATCAACACACCACATGGACACTCCCAAGGAACAAACACCAACATGCTACATGGACAATTCTTTCAACAAGGACAAGGAACTCAAATGACGCAACAAATGTGCAACTTTGGCAATCAAATGAGTTAGGGATTTCAGATACCTCAAATACAAACAAACATGACTGGGTCACATATTCCCAAATACTCATCCCAGATTCATACTCAACAAAAAATTCCCACTCACAGCTGGCAATATCAACAAACACCTAATCAGAACATACCGTACTTTCATGCAACCAATGATCTCATTGTACACGCCTTGCTAGCAAGAGTGGACGACCTTCAAAAATAGATGGAAAATATGAAAACCTCTAACAAGAAGACACAAATTCCATACGACTTATGTCCATATCCTTTTGATACAACTTTGTACATGCCACCGTTTCCACATGGTTATGTGGCTCCAAACTTCAACAAATACAAGGGTAAAACAAATCCACTTGACCACATCAAAGAGTTCATAACAAGTTGTGTGGATATTGCTCATGAGCACACATATTTAATGTGACTGTTTCCTAAAAGCCTCGTTGGACTAGCCTTAGAATGGTTCTATACACTGCAACCCGGAATACAGTCATGGAAAGAACTTGCTGGAAAATTTGTGAAAAATTACACATACAACATTGACACAGACACCTCCATTACCAACTTATGCCAGCTCACACAAGAAGATTCAGGTGAAACCTTTTTACCATTGTTTCAAAAATGGAGGGGCCTAGCGAGTCGCTGTCATATAGACATACCTGAAAAGGAAAAAGTTGATATATTCGTATAAACGTTATTAGGCCCACTGAAAAATGGCTTGCGTGTTCATTGTTGCACAACTTTTGTGGACCTAGTTGAACGAGGTGTCCAAGTTGAAAAAGCCCTCATTGTTGAAGGAAGACTAAAATACGATCTCAAAAACACAAATGCAAACCCTTATTCTACTAACAAAACTAAATTTTGGGTTAAGAAAAAACATGTCACCAATTATGGTGTAGTCGATGCTAAGGATCTCAACGCTATGGGTCTTATGATTACCCTAAAAGGGACACAACCACAAAACACACAGATGATGACATAAATCTATGTTGCTAATGCTATCCAGACAAATCAGAATAACCAAGGCAATCAAAACAATCAAAATCAAAGGCAGCCTAGACAACCAAGACAATTCCCTAGAAGTCGCACATACACCCCCTTGGGTGAGCCTATTGAAGAAGTTCTCAAGAAATTCCTTTAGAATGGTGTCATCACACTCGAAGACCCCAAACCATACGACCTTGGGCAATTTAAACCATCTTGGTGGGATGATAATGCATTTTGTGACTTTCATCGAATAAAAGGACATAAAACTTCTTCCTTTAGACAATTGAAAAATATGGTACAAGACCTTATTGAAAAGCATATCGTTGAAGTTGGTGGACCACAATTTGCTTCTAATGCGGGTCATACAATACACAAAAACCCACTGCAGGATCATGGTTCAAGAAACCCTTCAACGTCAAACCCTAATAACAACAATCGTGCCAACCATGCCCGTATTGGATATGATTATTCTGGAGGACCTATCATACATCACATTAGAACAACTGATGAACATTTATGCACAGTCACCGTTAGAAAGGCCCCTAAATTGAATATCACCACCCGTGCCAGAAAGGTCACCATAGCCGACCCTCCTCTCCTAGACAACCAAAGGTAACAATAGCTGGCCCGTCCACTTCGCAGCGGCAACCGCGTCCACAGAACAAGTAGTCCCAACCTAAAGGAAACTTTAATCTTATTGACCAGCTTAGAAAAACGCCCGCAAAAATCTCTATTCTTGAGTTACGCATCTTGCTTGCCCATAAGGCCATCCTAGATAAAACATTGCAAGAATCCTTTGTTCCCCAAGATATTGATGTCAGCCAATTCAAAGCCATGGTAGGATATCTCATGACTCCCCACCATATCACCTTTTCTGACCAAGACTATTCGTCATCCAAATCCAACCATAATGGTGCCCTTCATATAAAATTTTTTGTTCATAAACATAAGGTCAGACGAGTCTTAGTAGATGGCAGAGCGAGGCTGAATATATGTTCCTTAAAATTGGTCAAGGCACTAGGATTTTCTGATGCTTGCGTAGATGCCACAAGAATCATTGTTGTCAAGGCATATGATGATGAACGTTCCTCTCGGGGCGTAATTACACTTCCAATTCGAATTGGGCCAATCATTGTCGACACCACTTGTCAAGTTTTGGATTTGGACCTTCCATACAACATTTTACTCGGTTGACCTTGGATCCACACACTGAAAGTCATTCCCTCCACATATCACCAATGTTTGAAGTTTCCTTTTGAAGGAACTAAGATTACTATATATGGAGACCCTGATCCGTTCCAATATTGTACCAACTTAAGTAGTATCTCAGAGCGTCAAGTGCCTATCAATAGGGAAGCTTCAACATCTTTTTCTTCCAAATTCATTGATCCATCAACACTCATGAAGCCTTCCACATCCACATCCATGACCACATCATCTCACTACATTGATCCATCTTCATTGACCAAGCCATACACTCCATTTACCCCGCCATCAAACCCAAAGGTCCAAATTCATGACATGGGATGTGGAGAATATCGTATGGATAATTTACTAGCAAATGACAATGCTAATGTCGTTGATATAGATCAAAATTCCAATGTTGATGTCAAGATAGTTACAGAAGGAACACAAAAGGATGGTCGTGCTTGGATTGAAACCTTTCGGGACCCTGATGACACATCAACCTTTGCCATATCTACTTCCTCTCAAGCTTTTCATATCTATTATAACCCCTTGTTTGATCAGGAAATTTACGATAACCCACTCTTTGAGCATGACCCCATTGAGGATATCTAATCATCATCCTTCCATCCCACCTACCTTGGGCTAGGATATGAATCTCCTATTGTCATCTCTACTAAGTCATCTTGCCAAGTCATTAAGGATGTGCAAGCCTCCTTTGATGTTAATAGTATAGAAAAGGATAGTCCAAAAGATTCCATTAATGGCATAGCCACTCCCATTCATCCACTAAACATTCCTTTCACTTCACCTACTTCCCCCATTTCACACACGTCCACTCGCATCATAGACATGGATCAAAAAATCATAGCTCAAGAAAAGAATAAAGGAAAAGCTCCAATGAACGAGATATATGTAAAAGGAGATCAAAAATCAAAAGAAAGAAAAGAAGATCAAGACAAGTCCCATAGCCAAAATAAAAAGCTATCGAACAAAACCTAAAAATAGAAAAATGTCCTGAAAAAAAGACCTAAAAATAAAAAAATGTCCTGAAAAAGACCTAAAAATAAAAAAACGTCTTGAAGAAAACACAAAAAATTCCAAAAAACAAAGTCATGTCAATCAACACAGTCATATCAGTTCAAGTCTTGATTAGTCTTTGTCATTGTTGAACTATGTTATCTCTGCGCATTTGCTATGTAGGCAAGGCTCATCTTCGAGCCCTCGAGACATTAGGTCAGTCCTATTAGGTTTGTCAAAATAAATAATGACTCAATCTTTGGTCAATAAGACAAAGTCATTGGTCTTGTCGAACTACGAGGTCTTTGAGTGTATGACATAGGAAAGGCCATCTGTTGATGAGCCCCCGAGGCCACACTAGGTCAGTCCATTAGGTTCATTGCACAATTTTCTCACACACATGAAATAGTCTTTAAATTTATCATGGTCTTTGTTAAAATTTGAATGAACAATTTACTCAAGTGAACTTCTACAATCTATCAGTCAAGCATGACAATCATCTTGGCATATCAAAATCAGTCAAACTCAGTCAAACTTAGTCAAACTAGTCAAATCTTGCTTACTCTACAGATGTGTCCTTCTGAAGGGTAGCCCATTATTTAATCATGCCCTAGGACGTGTCCTTCTTAGGCATCGTCACAGTCATCTGCATTTTGAGGATTCTCAGAACATTCAAGATATGTTCCTCTTGACATTGACATTATTTAGGATGTGTCCTTCCTAAATCCGACATCTAGGCATCAACATCATTTGGGATGTTCCCTTTCCAAACTTGACATCAATCTGGCATTTTGACATTGACATTGTTCAGGATGTGTCCTTCCTGAAATTGATATCATTTCAACATCTTGACATCGACCTCGTTCGGGATGTGTCCTTCCCGAATTTGGTATCACTCTGGCATCGACGTCATTCAGAATGTGTCCTTTTTGAATCTGACATCTCGACATCATTTAGGATGTGTCCTTCCTAGACTTGACACCAATCTGGCATCTTCATATCGTCAACCCTGGAATTTTGACACCATGACATTTGGCATTCCACCACACTTGACAAACTTGACATTTTGACATTCAGACACTTGGCAAGCACTTGGAATTTAATGTTATGATGCTTATTTTGTCTTTTGGAAATCATGATGCTAGTTCCTCGAGGATGTCCTGACAATAGGATTTAGAGGAGCAATGTCATTTCATGATTTGTCTTGCCCGTCTTTACTATTTTTGGTTGATTATGACAAAAAGAATGGGGCAATCGCTCTCTTACTATGAGTCATGATCATCCTTGTCTATGACTGCTTATCTCACATGATGGTACAACCTTGCACACTTTGGTCTATGTCATATCATGGTGTTTGTTGTCCATTACAATAATCTGCCCAATGATGATAAATATAAAAATGTAAGCATGAAAATTGGTTCCCTTATCATTTATCGTCTAGCTTTCCATCTTCATCCTCCTTTCTCTTCCACGCTAATATCCATCCCCTTCCCAAGCTAACATTTCTTCTATCCTTCATCCTCTAGTCTTATCATCCATTTCAAGAGAACATTCGTGTTCTTTGAACTCACCTGTCCTCTCGAGGGAGCATACACAACCCTCCTTGTCATTCTTCTTTCACTGGGGCATATTTCATAATTAAATTTCTTTGATACAATGCGATGAATTGCATTATGTCAAAGAGGGGCAAAATGTAGACAATGAAAAATTTCCTAAGCCTGTGAGTGTCATTTTTCTTCATCCTCATCCTTCGATAATTGAATAATTTTAGTTATTCAATTATGTTTGATCATATTCCTCTGTTAATTAAATAATTTTTAATAATTATTTAATTAATTCACTTTCTAATCTTTATTATATCCTGATCGATTAAATAAACTAATTCGTCACTAATTTCTCCCTCTTCTTTAATAGTTAAATAAATTATTATTTATTTAATTATTTTGTCACCTTTCATCTATAGTTAAATAATTACCATTAATTATTTATCTATTCATGGTCCTTTAATTCTTCTATAGTTAAATAATTATTAAAATTATTTAACTATCCCATGCCACCCCTAATTAATCTAAATTAATTATTTAAGGTCTAATTTTCATCTCTCCATTTAATTAAATTAATAAATTTAATTAAATGCTCCTCTTTTCATTTTCTCCAAATAAATAATTTGAATAAATAATTTATTTTCCACTTGTTCATTTCCTCCATTCTCTCTATCTTTGAATAAATTATTTATGCACCACCTGGTCAAAGATGCTCTATCCTAATCCCCTATCATAACATTCATTTCTGTCATAGCCTGCATGTCTTGCATGTCTGTCATAGTTGTCAGGCATCATAGCCATCGACGTCATAGATTTTCCATGCATGGCATATTTTTGGTGCATCAATTTTGGACCGTTGATCTTGGTATCTTTTATGAGATTTAATCTCAACCATCCATTTCGTAACATCCCTCTCATGCATTCCCATCCATTGATCTTGGAATCTTTCTAGAAGATAAATCTCAGCCATCCATTCGAATGGTTGTCTATAAAAGTAACCTTCCTCCTCCATTTTCACTTTAACAGCTAATTGTCTCCAACTTTCTTGCTACCATTTGGAGGTTTTGCACAAGTATTTCAACAAATCTGAGGGCAAAGTTGCATAACAAGAAGGAGAGCAAGAGAAGGAATCAACTACAATATGCGGAGTGCTTTATTTTGTTTATTTTCATTTTGATATCTCCATTTTGTTTGTATTCTCTTGTTGATGTGGTTTAATAGATTAGTAGTGTTGGCTATCACTTTGTCTATGCTATTTGATTTTTAACCCCATCTTACAGATGTATGTGTGCTTTGAATATGAATGTGTTCTTTTGGAAAGCCTTGGATGTCTTGGAAGATATCTACCAAGTCATTGTAGTATTTTGATGATAAGGTCTCTTGATCTTGACTTTGTATGGTATTATTTTTGACATGCTTTGGTTCACATTCTTGACATGGATCAATTTCAAAGAAAGGATTACCTATAAAAGATCCTTGGATTTCCTCAAATTTTAGGCATATGGGTGATAGCTCTTGGCTTAGATATTTTGCATTGGGTATAAGTGTTGGCTTAGGAGTCTCTTGATCATCAATATGTACTGTCATGAGGTTGGATGATGTCAATACATCTTGGACTGAATCATTTCTAGACTTGGGTGATTGGTTTTGATCATGCTTGGGACTAAATTCTTGATGTATGTCTTCTTGCTCACTAGATGATGTAGAAACATTGTCAATGTGATCGGTGATAGATAGCTCATGATCATTGTTTTCAACTTTTGAGGTTGATACCTTGTCATCGTTGTCATTGGTAGTTGGACCTTGAATGTTAATAGCTATTTCTCCTTGATCAATAAGGTATTGGATGAGATTTTTGAGTGTAGCACATATGTTCGTTGTGTGACCCTTGATTTTGTGGAACTCACATTGTTCGTACTTGTTCTACCAAGAAAGTTTAAAATTTGGTTCACCATAAGTTGGACTATCGTTGATTTTAATAAGTTCATTTTGTACCAATTCGTGCATGGTTACCTCTAAAGTTGCTCCCAAAGGGGTGAATATCCTTCTTGTTTGGTAATCTTTCCTCTGTGGCTTTTCTTGATTGTTTTACTCATGATTTTTTAGAACTTCTTGATATTGTGTTTGAGGTATATTTTGATATTGCACTTGAGGTACACCTTGGTGTTGCAAAACTTATTGATATTGTGGATATTGGAAGTGTTGTTGATGTGGATATTGAGTTGTTTGTGGGATTATGTCTATTTGTTGAGGATATGTAATGTTCCAACCTTGAATAAGGCATTGATGATATGTTGTATTTAATTTTTGTTTAATTTCCTCAAGATCTCTCTCAATTTTATCTAGGGCAATTTGATGTTTTGGATTTATTCCTTGATGGTGATTTTGAAATCCCTGATGTTGTGACCCTTGATAAGAGTAATTTGGGTAATAGATCGACATGTTTTGGGGATGTTTTTATACTCAATACCTTGTCATAAGGTCACTTGGTTTGTATCCTCATCAGTCTCTTCTATTGTTTGTGGTGTTTGCTGGTGGGATTTTATCACTTCTTTTGTTGGTTTCCATGTTCTTTCTGTGTTGTGACCTTGTGGTTGTCATAAAAAACTTGGATCTCAATGTAGGGAAAATGGTGCTAGAACTCTAAATTTTTCAAATCCAATGTCAACCTAAATAAGAGGGTGGATGTGGGTAGGTAATCTGGTTCAGTTCCTCCTGGCTCGTGCATAAAATTTTCTTAGCAAGATGTAGCGATTGTGGTAAAGTATGATGGCCAACTTCCTACCAAACTTGGAATTACGGTTCCTATGTCTAAGATGGCAAGATGTAGATATTCCCCTACAAATTTTGAATGTGTGGTGAACCATGGAAAGGACCAATGTACTTAGATATTATCCTGAAAGAGACCTTGGTTTTGATTCATAAAGAACACACACATATTAGGATGTTTCCTCAATGTTTGTTCATAAAAGTTGACTAACAACTTGTTTTTGTTTAGGTAGAGTGTTGAAATACGGTTTTGGATGGCTTTTGGACTTATATGTCTAAGTTTGGAGTGACGACTAGTAGACCTTCTCTTGGGGATTTTGATTTTGCGTGAGATCATGAAGATGGTATTTATTGCCACGTGGGTGGTGGTAATATGGGTCTTCCAACTACTATGTTTGCTTTCTCTTCTTCTTCGTCTAAGATGATGGATGCAATGAGAAATTGGCGAGGTGTTTCATTTTTTCTCAAATATAAAGGTTCTCAAACTACTTATGATGTCAGTTTGGGTACCTTCAATATGTGTGTTACCTGGTTGAAAGATTGGTGCTATAAGGTCTGTTTGTTGAACTGGGGCGGTAGGTTGCTAGATGGTCATAAGGCGTAAATGGTATTGTAGGGTGGTTGCTATGAAACTTAAAACCTTAAGGCTTGAGTGTTGTTTTGGAATGTGGCTACTTTCTGGAAATCAAAATGCTGAAGAACTAGGGTCGATATCCCACTTCCTTGTCTAGAGGATATGTTGTGGGGAAGATACTTGAACTATCTGTGAGTTCCAAGTAACTGTTGATATCATAGAATTTTTTAGTGGAGGAATGATCCTAATGTTTTGTTGGATTTTGATTTCAAATAAGTAGTATGGGAATAATGGGTGGGAGACCTTGTGATCAATCTAATTTTCCAAGTATCTTGTTAAAGAAATAACCGTATAAGCAACTTCAGTTTGTTTTTCCCCTAAGTGTTTAGCAAAAATATTGTGAGTTGGAATGGTAGTTTGTAACCTCTGCGTGTTTGTTCTCTCTGTGTTCTTGAGTAT